>PVKH010035117.1:0-11772 GCA_004027955.1 Chaetophractus vellerosus | reverse complement strand
ACGCCCTACTCATAACTTAATCATGCCCAGATGAACAGATTAGTTTACAACATAATCTAATCTATATTTTTGGAATTCATAATTAAATCAAACTCAAACCATTACAGGGTCCCAGAAGGAAAAAGAGGAAGGAACAGGAGGAATATTAAAGGAAATAAAGGCAGAAAACTCCTCTAATTTTATTAAACAAATGAACACACATTCAAGAAAACCAAGAACAACAAACAGGATAATCTTGAGGAGAACCATGTCCAGACAGTAGTAAAACTGTAGAGTGCAAAGACAAGGAGAGTGGTCTGAAATCTTTATGGGAAAAGCAACATGCCATGTAAAAGTAAGTCCTTATAATATTAACTGTTGATTTCTTAGCAAAAACCATGGAAGAAAGAGGTCAGTGGAATGAAATATTTAAGTGCTAAAGAAAACAATATCCTCATAGAATTTTATGAGCATGTATATTGTCTTAAAAAAGAGAGGGAGGGGCCAGCTGTAGCCCAGTGGATAGGGCACTGGTACACCACATGGGAGGTCCCAGGTTCAGTTCCTGGGGACCTCTCTGAGTGGGCAGACTGCCTTGAGGGAGCAAGCTGCTGTGGGCAGGGCAAAAAGCCACCACAGGCAGGGCAAAGCCACGACAGGCAGGGCAAATTGCCCACGAACAGAACCAAGCCACCCGCGAAAGTGGAGCTGAGCTGCCCGTGAAACAGAACAGAACCACCTATGAGTGGGGCAAGCTGCCTGTGTGGTGGGCCAACTCGGTACATCGCCACAACAGGGGGAGACAAAAAGCAGACATAGAAGAACACAAAAATGAACACACAGCAAGAGCAAGCAGAAAGGGGGGAATATGTAACAAAAAAAAAATAAAAATAAAATGCAAAATAAAAAAAAAGGGGGGGAGATTAAGAAATTACCAGAAAAACAAGAAGCCAATGGAGAGGATCATTGCTAGACTTTTCCTACAAGCAATGCTTCAGCGAGGTCTTCAGACTGAAAGGAAAGGAAACTAGGCAGTATATCTAAGCATTATAAAAGAATAATGATTTCTGGTAATAGTAAACATATAGGTAATTATAACTTCTGTATTATATTGTATTACATTTTTGTATATAGCTGAATTTTTCTTTTGTATAGATTCTAAAAAGCACATGCTTAAAAGATAATTACAGTTTTATGGTTTAGTGGATTTAATGTGTAGAAATATAACATGTCACAAGTGAAACAACAAAGTAGGTGAATGATGGGGTTTAGGAACAATATCTAGGTCATTGATGTTAAATTGGTATAAAAATGCGGTTGTTAAAGGTTTAAGATGTTGTTTTTAAGTCCAATAGTAATATTAATATTAGCTAAAATAGTTTTCTAGCCCAAAACTGTTAAAAAGTTCAAATAGTTAACAATATACTGATGGAGTGGTAAATTCAACAAGAAGACATGGCAGTTATAAAAATATATGCACAGAGACAGCAGAAACCCACAATAATGAAATAAATGTTTAAATTTTTGAAGGGAGAAATAAATGATTCTACAGTCTAGTAATATACTTCAATACACAACATTTAATAATGGATAGAACACCTAGATAGAAGATTGGTAAGGAAATGGAATACCTGAGAAATATTATAAATCAACTAGGGCCAACACACATACGTAGAACACTTCACACATAAGAGAGGAATAAACATTTCTAGTGGACATGTGGCATTCTTCAAAATAGACCATAAGCTAGTTCATAAAACAAGACTTAATGAATATAACAAGATTGAAATCATACAGTGAACTTTCTCTGGCAGTATTGAAATGATGCTAGAAATCAGTAAAAAAAGGGCTAACTGGAAAATTCACTGATATATGGAAATTAAAAAGTACACTCTTAAACAACCAATGGGGGGCCAGCTCGATAGCCCAGTGGATAGGGCGCCGGCATACCACATGGGAGGCCCCGGGTTCCGTTCCTGGGGACCTCTCCTAGCCAGCAGACCGCCTTGAAAATGGCAAGCCGCCATGGGCGGGCCAGAGCTGCCGTGGGCAGGGCAAAAAGCTGCCACAGACAGGGCAAAAGCAGCCACGGGCAGGGCAGGTCACCCGTGAATTCAGCGCAGCCAGCCACCCACGAACTAAAGCAAGAGCTGGCCGTGAATAGAAGCAGAAGCCGCCCACAAATGGGGAAAGCCACGCCTGTGCAGTGACCAAGTCTCAGCGCATCGCCACAACAGGGGGGAAGGGGAGATATGTAATAAAATAAATAAATCTTTAAAAAAAAAAACAACAACCAATGGCTCAAAGAAAATAAGCAAAAGGGCAATTAGAAAAAAATCTTGATGTGAATTAAAAGAACAAATTGTACCAAATCTTATAGAAGTAACAAATAGAGTGGTGAGAGAGAAACTTATAACTCTGAATTCTTACAATAAATAAAAGGAGAAAAATGACAAATATGAGACCTATCATCACAATTTGAGGCGAAGAAACAGAAAACCATAATAAATCCAAAGAAAGCCATGTTTGTAATGAAATTACAAAGATTAGAGTGGACATAAATAAAATAGAGAATAAAAATACAATAGAGAGGTTCAATGAAACCAAAAGTTTTTTCTTTGTAAAGATCAATAAAATTGATAAAACTTTAGCTAAACTGAAAGAGACAAAGAGAGGAAAGAAATAACTAAAATCAGAAATGAAAGAGGGTCATAATTATAGACCACAAACCAATAAAATGGAGGGTAAGATGATACTATAAACAATTGTGCACCAACAAAACAGAAAAACTGATGAAATGGACAAACTACCTACAAACTAACATACAAACTACCTATACTGACTCAAGTAGAAATAGATCTCAATAGACTAATAACAACTAAAGAGATCAAATCAGTAATCCAAACCTACCAACAAGGAAATTCACAGGACCAGATAGGTTCACTCGTGAATTCTATCAGACCTTCCAAAAAGACCAAGCTTACACATAGTCCTCCAAAAAAATTTTGATTTGGAGAGAATACTTTCTAACTCAATCAATGTAGTAGGCATCTGGCTAATAACAAAGGCAGATAAAGATACTAGAATAATATTATGGACCAATATCCCTTTTGAATATTGAAATGGCAAAATTAGGAAAAGTAGAAAATTAAATCAAAATTATAAAGTCATTTATGAAAATCACACAGCTTACATCAAATTCAAGGACAAGAAAAGAATACTCACTAACAGTAATATTATCCACCACTGTAGTGTAAGTTCTAGCCAGAGCATTTATGCAAGAAAAAAAAGATATCCAAATTGGAAAGGGATAACTAAAAATTTCCTCTTGTCAGTTTATATGATCCTATATAGAGAAAATTCACAAAAACCCACAACAAGTCAAAGAGGTAATAAATAATTCACCTAAGTGGAGAGTACAATATCAATGCAAAAAAAATCAGATGTTTTATATGTCAGTAAAGAAAAATTTTAAGAGGAAATCAAGAAGAAAATTCGGGGCCGGCTCGATAGCCCAGTGGATAGGGCGCCGGCATACCACATGGGAGGCTCCAGGTTCGATTCCCAGGGACCTCTCCTAGTGGGCAAGCCGCCATGGGCGGGCCGGAGCCACCATGGGCAGGGCAAGAAGCTGCCACAGACAGGGCAAGAGCTGCCACGGGCAGGGCAGGTCGCCCGCGGATGGAGTGCAGCCAGCCACCCATGAACTGAAGCAAGCGCCGGCCATGAATGGACACAGAGACCGCCCACGAGCGGGGAAAGCCGCGCCTGCGCAGTGACCACTCTCGGCACGTCGCCGCAGTGGGGGGAAGGGGAGATATGTAATAAAATAAATAAATCTTTAAAAAAATTAAAAAAAAGAAAATTCCATATTGTAGATCAATCATAAAAAATCAAATATCTAGGAATAAATTTAGTCATGGCTGTAAAGGACATACACAGAAAACTGCAAAACATTCCTTAATTTACTAAAAAAAAGCCCTGAAAAAATGGAAGGGTATTCTGTGGTCGTGGACGTGAAGACTAAATAATCTTCAGGTGTCAATTCTACCCAATTCCATTTACAGATTTGATGCAATTCAAGTAAAAATTCCAACAAACATCTTAGCAGAAATGGAAAAGGCAATCAACAAATATATATGAAATGATAAAGTCCCAAAGAAGCAATGACATCTCAAAAAAAAAAAAAAGAATGTTGGAACACTAACTCTTCCCAATTTTAAAATTTATTACAAGCACACAGTTATAAAAACATCATAACACTTGCACAAGGACAGACATATAGACCAATAACACTTTCTGCATGATTCAACTTTTCTTATAAAAAAGAAGAAAATATTATATTTATTTACAGAAACACAAGAACTGTAAAAATTTCTAATTTCCTTGATCTTTGTCATTTCAGCCATTGTTTTCATGTTTTTTACCTCTTATATTTATTACAATCCTGAACATAAATTATTCTCTTAATTGTACAGAATTGTCTCTTACAAAATTTCACATATTTCTCATGCCTTGCCCTCATCATTTATTTTTCTAGATTCAAGTTTTCCTCTGATAACATTTTCTATAGGCTGTAGAATTTCTGTTAGCTTTTCTAGCACCACAGGACTTTTGGCAACAAATATTCTGACATTTCATTTACCATAAATGTCTCCATATCACACTTAAGTTTCACAAATATTTTCACTAGATATAGAATTATTATTTTTTCTTTTTGACTTCTCACACTTTTGCAAATTATTTTTTCTTCTAGTGTTATTGTTTCTTTTAGGTAGCCAGCCATGATTAATATGTTTCCTGTTGCCCACCCCCCCTAAAGATCCCCTGTCTCTCCCCTGCCCCATCTTGGCAAGTTATATGTTCTCCCAGCCCCACCCTGGCTGCTTTGAAGTGTTTCTTTGTATTTTTCATTTTCTGTAACTTGTTTTTGATGTGCTTCTCAGAGAGGAGATGTTTGCATGTAGCATTTATGTTGCTTTGGATGTCCAGAATTTCTTAGATCTGTAAGTTGATATTTTTTCTCTACATTTTATAAAATTTCCATGTCAGCCACAATGTAGGCTCTATTCCTTTTTAAGTAGAGTTTTGTTGTTATAGTTGTTCCCTTAACTCCACAGTTTGAAAAACATTTATTGATCTGGTTTCAAGTTTATTGATCACCATTTCCATATCCTCCAATCTGCTGTTGAGAAGTTCTGGCAACTTTGCCATTATTATATATCTTACTTTTCCTTTATAGAATTTGTGAGTAGTTCATCTTTATTTTATTTTGTGTTTAAATATTTTTTTGCTTATTTCACTCAAAATGATGATTTTTTTTCATACACATCCTAATTGGATACTCTTTTTAAGTCATCAAGCATATGTTTAAAACTGTTTTAATGTCCTTGGCTGCTAATTCAAACTAAGGGGTTCATCTTGTAATCTCTTCCTATTAGTTTGTTTTTCATTAATGTGATTCACATTTTCTTGATTTGATTTGTGGTTGGTAATTTTTTAATAATATGCTGTACTTTGTGAATGAGACATTATAAGGGGCTTGGATTATATTGTCCTTAGGTAAAGTGTATCATTTTTTTTGTCTGGCAACAAAATTTCTGGCAATGACTTTTAAACTTGCAGACTTTAGGTAGTTTTTTATTAAGGATGATCTATTTCATTTTGTCTTTATTCTTAGGATACGGTATTTACTACATGGTATTGTCCTTACTTAAAGCATGCTTTGTTGTTTCTTGTTTTATTCTTTCTTTTTTTGTCTTAACTTCATACCTGCATTAATCAAAGATTTTCCTCAAACTGACAGTGTCATGAATCAGGTTTCTCCCAGCCCTTCATGAACTCTGGTATAAATGTACTGGTCTCAGTCCTATGACAGCCTCTCTTGGCCTGTTGATTCTCCATCTGCACATATACAGCTCAGCTTTCAGCTAAGGCCCTACAGAGAATGCCAATGCCAATACCAATATCTGGGACATTTCCTTTTGATAATTGTTTTCTCTGTTCCAACTTCTTGAATAGTGTAATCTTCAATCTCTGTGTCTTCAGCTACGCAAGACCTTTACACTCTGCTTGTACTCTGTAACTCCCAAGCTAGCAAGCAGTACAGAAAGGAGAGTTACATATGAGTCCCATTTCATATAATTCTACTTATCTTATGTCATGATTTGTTAGGTCTGTATCCAAAGCCTAAAAACTGTTCTGTTTCCAAAGACTGAAAATGGTTATCAGAAATCAAAATTTGATCAAAGATTTTCAATCTCTTCTGATATAAATGGCAATGCATTTCAAAACACTATTTATTATTTTTTATTCTTTGTATTTTAATCACTCTTTTTTTCCTTTCATGGATTATTCTTACTTTACTTTGTTTTATTAAATAATGACTCTTGTTGTTCTTTCCTTTTGATAAATATTTAGTTCAATTTATTGTTTATTCAGTATTATTCTAATTTTATCATTTTATCTCTCCCACTATTTTAGGTTCAATTAATTGGTTTTATTCTAGAACATAGAGATAATGAATTATTTTTTTCCCATTTAATAATACAGGATTTTAATATTTTCATTATTCATTTCATTGCCACTTTGTGTTACCTGCAGTGCTAAGTATTATTCATATTGAAATCCATTATGTTCTTATCTAGAGTCAAATATTTTAAATCCTATTTACCAAGATTAACTTAATGTCACATTTTTAGTTATATTTATTTTTAATTTTCAAATTGAAATTTCTTCCAGTTTTTATATTTTGAATGTGAATTTAAAATATATTTATGATATAATCTAGCACTCAAAATTTTAAAATTTATTGAAATTTGTGGACTAGTTGTAATAACTTTTTACAAATGACTCATAGATGCTGGGAAGAAAGTTTCAAATGTTCTGAAAATTTTGAATTATTAAGTATATTATTTAGAGTTAATAAAGTTGTGGGAGGTGTTTTACTGTTGGATTAAGTAAAGAGTACTGGTGTTATGTTCATTTGCCATTTCATTTAATTCATTTATATAGTAATTTTTTCATTGAATATCTAAGATATACCAGATACTGTTTAACCAATATAGCAAACCATAAAAGATCTTTGTCCTCTTGGTTCTATTTTATAGCTGGGAGATACAGAAGAAATAAATAGAATTAAGTGATATTTCATCTTAAAATGTGAAAATTAATATTAACAAAGTAAAGAAAATGTAATACAGTCTAGGAGGTGAGATTTAGGGCCAAGGGCATCACAAAGCAACTGGATATAATGTTGTCTTGGCAGCACTTAATAAATAGTTCCCATTTGATCAAAGGTTTGAAGGGGGGGAGTGTTATTCACACATATTCCCAAGAGGAAACTGATCCAAACAGGGGAACACCAGTGAAAAGGCCCTGTGTAGGTGGTGGGTAATGCATTTTGAAGTACTTAGAGGAGGTTCATTTAACAAGAGTAACATTCTATCTTCTGGGTTGCTGGATAATAATCAATGAAGTCAATATATATAGATGTGTTAATTATTTTGGAGGACAAACTAAGTGGAAGGAATCCATGGAAACTATTGGGTTTGATCTCTTAAATAATAATTCAGTGAAAACTCTCCCAGGGTAATGTCATATTAGAGCAACCTTACAGAAATGAAACAGAAAGTCACACAAATACCTGGAGGAAGTGAGGCTCTGAAAGATGTCATCTTAAAATAACATTCTCTAATATTAATTACTTTGTGCCCTTTTATCTCAATACTTCACATCATGTTCTTTTAATAAAATTTGTCCAGGAAATATAATATATTTGATGCTTTATTTTAGCTCAATCTGATAATCTTTGTATTTTTGAGGAATTTATTTTGCATAATAAATATAGAAGTAATATTTTCTCTACTATATATAATATACATAATTTTCTTATATTAAAGTTTCCTTTTGCAGTGTATTTTTCTGTTCTGTGAGCATTTTCTTATTTGCTGTCTTTGGCTATTTTCAGATAGTTGTTCTATTGACCTCCCACCTTCTTCTAAAATTTGAGGGGCAAATATTCCACAAAAAAATCTACTATATTATACATAGCGTAATATATAAACAAATTTTAGACTTTATTCCTGAGTGTACATCTAATTTTGTGCAAAGATATAAAAATGACTTTGAACCAACATGATATCAAAGTATCAATCTCATTACATTAATTGTATTTTCATTGACTACATTGCTCTCTCAAGAATTTCAGAAATAATTATTGAAATATAATTAGTAAAGAAAAATAATTGTGTTTGTTTTTTTGGTTTAAATAAAAGGTATCTTAAAGCTAGCTAAATAAAATGTAAACTCAAGAAATATACATGGTATTGAGGAACATTGCCAGGGTACCCAAAACTTAACAGACTGAATAACAACAAAAAAACTGCCAGGAAGCAGATGTGGCTCAAGTGGTTGAGTGCCTGCCTACAACACAGGAGGTCCAGGGCTCAGTTACCTGTGCCATCTAAATAAGATGAGAAAGACAGTGAGCTAATGTGATGGGCCAGCATTGAGAGCTGATGCAACAAGATGATGCAACAAAGAGACACAAGGAGGAAAATACAATCAGAGATTCAACAAAACAGGGAGCAGAGGTGGTCCAAAGGATTATGTGCTTCCCTCATATATGGGAGGTCCCTGGTTCAGGTCTAGTGACTCCTAAAAAAAAAGGTGCAAAGAACACAATGAACAGACACAGTGAGTACAAACAATGGGAGAGGAGGGGAGAAGTAAATAAATTAAATTAATAAATATATAATTGAACCTCATTAAAAAAACTATAAATACATTGTTATATATTTGCCTTAACAACATCAATATGTACTTGCATAGTTTGTATCTGATATATGTGCTAGAGACTGTGAAGAACAAAAATAAGAATAAGAAAAGGCTTCTTTTGAGGCATTTACAGTCTGTGGAGATGAATATTACACATGCATGCATGCAATACACATGCATATATTTTATTTTAAAAGAGCTTCATCAATTTTATCTGATTGTTTTCAATATATATTTCAAATGTGAATGCCCAATTCAATCCTTTGATTACCATTCAATGATTCATGCAGAGATGAGACAGTATTGAGAGAGACATCCTTTCTGATGGTCATGTTGTATCCATGTCTGGGAAAATTCTTTCTTCCAGGTTTCCATTAAAGAATAATTATTCAGCACTGTAATTCTCTCCTAAGGAAAATAAATTCTCTTTTTAATAGGTTGTATTCATTATTAACAAAGTTTAACAAAGCAAAATGATCACACATTAGGAAATTACTCATTGACCCCATTAGTACTTATACCTCACTGAAATGACCCAACTTTTCACTGGGGGTTATATTTATTTATTTATTATTATTATTTTGAGGTACCAGACCTGGGTTTGAACTCAGGACCTCATAAGTGGGAAGCTGGCACTCAACCACTGAACCACATCGGCTCCCCTGACTTGTTTTTTTGTTTGTTTGTTTGCTTGCTTGCTTGTTCTTTTGTCTTTGTTTTTATTTGGCACTGGAAATTGAACCTGGGTCCTCCCATATGGGAAGCAAGTGCACAACTGCTTGAGCAACATCCACTCCCCTATATTTAGTTTTATTAGTTCTGTACTCTTTCTTGCTTTACTGTTAGGCTATCAACAGCCATTCCTTGCATTCACTCAATTTAGGAGTGCTCAAATATTAAACTCTTAATGGACTACTCTTAATTTTCTAAAAGCAGAGAAAACAGAATATTGAGCTATATCAAGCATCAATTAAATATTTTCACAAGTTACTGTTTGATGCATGCTCATACATCTTAGTATGGCATAATTATTCAGGCACTTCTCAGATGCTTTATTACTTACTTCCATATGTCCATGTTCTGAATACTTGATGTACCTAAATGAACTCTTTAATACAAAAAGTCAGTTTTCAACCCAAACCAATAAAATGGTAATTCATATCCCAAATTAGAAGACTGTAAGTGATCGATTAGTTTGTGTTATGCCCTTTGATGCTACTATAATATTTTTTCAAATGCTGGAGTAATTAAATGGCAAAGCCATCCATGTTTGTTTAATTGTAACATGCAGAGATTACTTCTGGAAGAAGTTTTCCATGTATGACTCTCAAGGAGCATTTTTCATACCTTTTCCTCAAATATGGATCAGTTAGATCATGCCCATGCTCAGCAAATGTCCTAGGGCCCATGGGTGAAAGTTCCACTGTTATTTTATTCAGGTACTTACTAAACATATATGCTTGTACCATTAGTCTTCTCTTCCAGATTCACAGGACTTTGTCTAAGTCTTCCTTGACTGTGCTGCCACTGTGGCAACAACAATATAACTGTTGGGTATATGGATATGTACTAGAATCTGGTAGATCTGGTCTCCCCTGCAATAACCTTTCCTTATCTTTTATGAATTGGAGTCATTGGCTAAAAACTGCAAATAATAGCAGCCCTTCAAGTGACAAATCCCAGAGCCCATGAATCTTTATAATTGCTTGCCTTATTGTTTACACTGCAGCTGTGGCCTTTTGTCACAGGACCACCCCAGTTCCATGCCCAGGTGTTTCATGAGGAAGAGGTGGCTGAAAGATGGTAAGAATTGTGGGATAGGGTGGACTGTGGCATATATGATCTCACATTAACTCCCTCAATCCTGCCCACTCTTCCCCTTCCTCAATTTGCAGCAGCATTCCTGAGTACTCAAAAAGCAAGCCTCTGTAAACTGTGACTGAGCAGGAGTTCTTGTATGGGAATGTTTAACCTGTTCTTCCAGAAGCCTGTAAGGATATCATTTTCCTTGAACTCCCTTATTAATAAAACCTTAATATCTGCTGCTTTGTCATCTACTTCCTATAAAAGTGACACATGATTCACATGTAGCTCAATAATCATCTTCAAGCCATGTACTTTTAATTCTTGAGCAATGTGCTGCATTCTTCAGAAAGCACCGCACCCCATGTGTTTTCCTTGCTGCATATGGACATGTACCATAAAATACCCCTCTTGTTTGGCAGTCAGCATAGGTGGACAAGCTCCCCAAATGCTGTTTCTCCTCCTGTTGCTTAGGATGAGGACCCCTTGTCCTCCAATTCATAAATAAATGCTTATTACTCACCAAGCTGGGATTATATGAGTCTTCCTTTGGTCTGACATACCCCTATCAGTATTGTGGGAAGCTGTCATTTTTACACAACTCCTCACCATACTGGGGGCAGATTTTGACAGAATTGACATGATATGCATTAAGGTATTTGTTATAGAAATTTGGTCATGTATGCTTGTGTAAATTACCAAGTCTGAATTCTATAGGACAAGCTGTGAGTTGAAGGCAAAGTTGAATTTCCCAGTAGAAGCTGGCTGGCTGAAATAGTAACAGAAATTATTCAGCTTCTGAAATCCTGAGTTCTGGTTTTAAGACCTCCCGTAGATTGGATGAGATGACTCCCCACATTGCTGTCCCCAATCTCCTTGATGTTTGTAGATGCAGATGCAATGAGCTGTTAATGTAACTGGTCCTAGATGCAAATTTATCTATGAAATACCTTCACAAGGACAATCAGACCAGTGCTAGCTTGACTAAAGGACTGGGCACCATAATCTGTCAAAATTGAAACATGAAATTAACCACTAAATTCTGCTGTTTATCATTGGGATACACATACACATCTAATTAAACCATTCTTAATCCCCAAATAAAGGCAATGTTAAATTCATCATTCTGCCTAACTTCTTACAACTGTCCTGCATGCAATGGAAAATGCACTAACCCTTTCCTCAAAGAGGATATATGTCCTTGAGTGATAT
>PVKH010035116.1:0-11770 GCA_004027955.1 Chaetophractus vellerosus | reverse complement strand
CATATACATATATATAATGTGAGTATATGTTTGCTTATATACACACACACACATACGCAGAAATATGTACATATATATGCAGCATTTACTTCTATATATAATTATTGAAAATCTGAATTCACATTGATAACTTCCAATTCTAGTCTAAAACCACATGATTCTTTCTAATATTCTTCATTTCCTTATTTTTAACTTCCTCCTATTACTCCTAATATATTTACTTATTGGATCAATCTCCCCTGTAGATAACGAATCTCCCATCACCGCCACAGCCAGCCCATGCAGACTCTTCTCACGTGGCTCAGACAGTGGATCCAGGTGTCTGTGTCACCCTCCCCTGCCAGCGAGTGTCCCATCCCCCACTTAGTCTATAATACACCACACCACTGACTACCTTTTAAGAGCTTAATTTTCCCTTCCATAAATACATATTCACTGTAAATAAATGTATAAAGAAGAACAGAGAAGATTTATAAGATGTTTATAATCCCATAATGTATTTCCTCATGTGTGTTCCCAGCCATAGAGGTGCCACTGGCCGTAGAGGAAGCCTGCCTCCAACACACTCCTGCAGAGTGCACTGGCCACACAAGTGCCCATCAATGATCTGTGGATCTACAGGCAACCATCCTCTGTCACTGAGATCTTGGTCATCTGATGCTCCACGGCCGCCAGTGCCTGCTCCATGCGAGGTCCTTGGTTGGCTGTGCCTACAGTTCTACTTCTGCCACAGCATTCCACATGCCTAGACAGGCAAATGACCTGGCCAGGTAGACCAGGGTGGGTGTACTCTCAAATAGGAACTGCAGCACCCAGTAGCGGATGTGGGAGATAGACAATAACTGGGTTGCTATAGGATTAAATGAGATAATTTGCTTTGAAATGAAATCTATCATTAAGAGGTTGTGATACAATTCTCAATAACAAAGCTCCAGTGAGGTAATGTTTGAAGAAATTTTTATACTCCAGCTAATGTAGATGGGAAAAGTTTTTCTTAACAGGAGAGACATGAAGCAACTCTAAGGAAAAGCCTTCTGCAATATGAAGGAAAGTTATCCAGGCATCAACTCAGACTAGAAGGGTCCTTCTTTTTCATAAAGTCATGGGCATCTATTAAGATTTCTCTTATCCCAGTTGCAGCAAGCATTACCTGAGAGGGTTTTTGTGGGATGCATAAAGCATCACATTTTTAGTATTTCAGAATTATATGGTTCTGGTACAAGGGCCAAGAATAAAAAAAATAATTGGTATATGCAGCTGAAACTTTGTATTGCAGTACAGAAGTTTAAGCTATTGCAGACAGGAAGACTGGAAGATGTTCCTAAGTCTCATATCACCTTTCCTATTGGGAAATGACTTGTCTAATATGAGCAAAAGTGACACATTACCAGCTGAAGTAAGACAAAGAGGATGTAATCAGAATCAGCCCAGATACCCCTAGGGCAGTGCAGCACAGTGGGAAGGCATGGTCTTTGGAGTCACACTGCCTTGGGTTGCAATTCCAGCTCCTTCCTTTCTCTCTGAGCCTTCACGCCATCATCAGCAAAATGAAACTGTTTCATAATATAATGTATATGCTATTTTAATTTAATGATAAGCATATTAAGGATAAGAACGATGGGGCATGCATTCCACACTGTGGGCTCTTGTGTATTATTTAGTTATTTTTAGGGCATAGAACTAGAAATAGAAGGAGCACAGGCTTTGGTTTTTGACAAAGTTTATTGGCATTGAGACCTAGGACTGCCATATAGAGATTTTCTGTGTTTAGTTGCCATACTTAACCCTCTAAGTCTCAGTTTAATTATTTCTAAAGTGGGGATAGTAAGTTGAACCTTAGAAAGTTACACTAGAACATACTCTATGAAGACAGATTTAATTTTTCTATTTTATTCATTGTCATATCCTCAGGGCTGAAAGCTTGACATGTAATAGTTTTCATTGCATCCTCTTTTGTAACTTTCAATTTGTGTACAATTTAAATATGTTAACAAAATTTTTAAAAGGTAGTTAAAGATTTTAAAAGGCAAAAGGGCCTTTTCAGGGAGTACAGAGTAGAACGTGGCCTAGTTAAGTCTATGACATTTACAGTCACTGCCTGACGCCCTTAATAGTAAGTAGCCCGTTTCCCTGGCCCCCACCCATCTCTTTATTATACATTGGCTCTATGTCTGTGTAAGTGGGCTGGTCTTTAAAGGGAATGTGAAGCATTTAAAAACCCTGTAAGATGGCAGGTGAGCAAACTTCTTTGTGAGCAAAAGCCAGGGTTTCAGTCTCTGCTCCCCATGCTCCAGGCAGAACAAAGCAAAGCTGAAATCTCCATCAGAGACAAGGGAAGGCTCAGGAAGGAAGGAGCAGTCTGAAGAAATGCCCAGCCCAGGGCATCCTGAGGCTGCCACCACCAGCAAGACAGAGTCACACTGGGTGGGACCAAATGGAGATGTTCCAACTAAAGCAGAGGACTTCAGGAGAATAGCAGGGGAGGTCTGAAAGAGGAACTCTGAACCCTCATGCTCATTTATGACAACTCACCTATTGAGAAAGGCAGAAAGGATTCCCTTTTCTTAAACTGTCCACTCTCCAGAAAATGCTCCGGATTGAATGTGTCGGGGGTGGCCCACTCTGCGGGGTCCCTGTGCAGTGCAGTCAGATTGGTCAGGATTATGGTCCCCTAGAGAAGACAGCAAAGACTCAGGCAAGGCTCCATATGTACAACACACCTGTGCAACAGGTACTTGCCATCAGGCTCCAGGCAGGCCTGACCACACTGTGAATTTCCCCTGCCCTCCCAAACCCATCATCTCCTGAGTCCCTGCCACCCAGGAAACCTGCCCTTTGCCATGGGACAGCGTGTTCACAGTGCTGATTGTAACTGGCTGTTGAGGATTTTATCTGGGAAGTTTGGCTACAATTGATTGTGGAATGGATGTTTCTCTACAGGAACATCCAATGTCCCTAAACCTGTGAGGTGCTCTCCCATGAGCAAGGAAAGGTTTCTGTGGCAAAGTAGAGTTTGAGTATTACTGACAGTTGAATCCCCACAAAGATTCACAAAACACATTAGCATAGGAAAATTCTGAGAAATCCCACAAGGCTTCTTGTTCTAAACTTATTAGACCAAGGAACCTCCTTCCTCCCCAATGGCTATTAGCATCTAGTAGAACTATTGTTTTAAAGTTCAGAATTGGAGGAAGAAAAATAGCATTGTATCTGGTATGATATACTCCTTGCACATTCACATGCTTCTTTAGGATAAGTTCAGGTTCAAACCATCTAAAATGTGGGCTTGACCATCTGGGGAGACCCTGGTAACCTTGGGCAGGTAGTATCCAGCCACAGTAGTATCGGCCGACGCTTCCCTGGGCACGTTCAGGGGGATGATGTTGGCCATTCTCTGCACCTCATGGATGACGGCATTGGTGTAGGGCAGGCGCTCTCGGTCGGCCGTGCTTGGCTGCTGCGAAGGGCCAATTACTCTGTCGATCTCAGCTTGTACCTTGTCTGGAAGAGAAGAGAAGGTTCTATTATTTTTTAAATATCTATGATTCCTTCTAAAGATGTAGGGTGGTCTCCAAGTTCTCATCTCCTGTATTCCAATTTGCAATCATGTTGCAAAGAAATAAAATGGTCATTAAACTTTCCAAGGGCATTTAGAAAACTGCCAAGTCCATAATATCCCTTAATCCTGGGTAGGCTAAAAGTGTAATAACCAGGATCAAAATGGCTGAGATTGTAGTAAGCTGTATAGAACTGAAGAATGTTCCAGTTGTCAAGGCCATAAGACATTGTGAGTGTTCGACCTATCTTTGTATTTTACTCTGCTAACTTCTGGCCCCAACTTTAGGGCAGTAGGTTCCAAGAGGCAGTGTCCTGTTCCATGCATAACACCAGCCATACTTACCTTGGATTTCTGGGTTGATGGCCAGGTATAGTAGGGCCCAGCGTAGTGTTGTAGAAGTTGTCTCTGTTCCAGCTATGAAGAGGTCCAGGGTGCTGCAGATGAGGTTTTCTTCATGGAAACTTGATGCAGTATTTTCTGAATTCTAGAGAGAACAATGTTTACGGATTTGTTTCTTGTGTTTGGGCTTGCTCACAAATATCCTAGGGAGTGAGCACAGAAAGAGATGTCCACAAGATAAACGATTCACCTTTTGGCATACTCAGGAGACAGCAGGTAATATGCCAGTGTCATTAGCATTGTCCTGCCTTAAGTGCTGGAAGCTACCTAGGGCTTCCGACACTTGGAGGGATGAAAATCAAGTTGGACATTTTCTTTAGCCTATAATTTGGGAGAAGGTCTTATTAAAGTGGAAAGAGAGTGGGATATGAATAACACAGAGTTGAGTTTCAATAAGCCCCATCATTTACAGCTGTATGACTTCCAGCAAGCTCCTTAACTTCTCTGTGCTTCAGTTTCCTCCTTTGTAAATGAAAACAATTTGCCTTCACAATAGCTCCTTCAGATATGGGTATAGATTAAGGGTAGGGCATGAGAAGGCAATATTTAGGCATTCCCTAGTGCTCAAGCCAAATAACATTTAACCTCTATCTTTATTTACTTGCCTCACCTGAGTTAATGCTACTCCTACTCTTATACTCTCTGAAAGATGCCTCTATTTTTATTCCCCTGGGCAGGTTAAATAAGGATCCCCAAAGATGTCCATATCCTAATCCAGGAACCTGGGAGTGTTACCTCAAAAGGCAAAAGGGACTTTTTGGTGTGAAGAAGTTAAGGATCACGAGATGGTTAAATTATCCTAGATTATAAAGGTGAGCCAAGTGTAATCAAAGAAACCTTATACAAGGGAGGCAAAAGGGTCAAAGACAGAGAAAAGCTGTAAGGAGAGAAGTAGAGGTCAGAGAGAGGCTATTGTGCTATCTTTGAAGACAGAAGAAGGGGCCACAAGCCAAGTACGCGAGGCAGCCTCTAGGAACTGGCAAAGGCAAGGAAGCAAATCTCCCCTATAGCTATAGCCTGAAGAAGGCACCAGCCTGCTGGCACCTTGGCTTTAGTCCATGAATCGGATTTCACACTTCTGACTTCCAGACCTGTATGAGCACAAATTTATGTTTTAAAACACTACTTTTATGGCCACTTATTACAGCAGCAGTATCTCCATTTACCCTTTCAGAACACAGCACAGGAAATGACTTTGGTTTCCTTACCTTTGCTATTTCCTTGAGGTAAGCGTCAATAAAGTCTCTCGTTTCAGCAGGATTCCAATCTCTCTTGTGCTTTTCAGTCATACGAGAAACAAACAATTTTAGTTTATCCCTGTTTCTGAAGAACGTTTTGTGAGGTCCAGGTAGGAATTTCATTATCCATGGAAAACTATTGTAGAGCTAAATGATAAAAGCAAAACGATTGTGGGTAACACAGGTTGTCACTTTTCCACTTTTTAATACAAACAATCTTTTTTCTTGTTTCCATCTCTCTTTTATTTGATTAGGCCTAAACCTTGGAGACATCCTTGATGCCTCTTTTGCTCTCACTCCTCTTTTCACACTTCTAGCAAAGCATTTCAGTTTTCTATTCAAAATATATCCAGCCTCAGGTATTTCTCACCACCCTAACTGCTTATCACCCTAGAACAAACCACTAGCAGTTTTTATCTGTAGTTGCCCTCAATACTTTTCCCAATCCATTCTTAACCCCATTCCCAGTCCTTTTTCCAGAGAGCTGCCAGACTGAGCATTTTATAATTTAATCAGATCATTTCACTCTTTGGTTCTCAACCCTCCAATGGCTTCCCATTACTTTTGGAAGAAAGGCCTACATCACTAAGCCCTTACACAATGTGGCAAGCCCTTACACAATGTGGCCTTGCCTTCCCTACCTTATTACCACTTTACTCTCTACAGTCTAGTCGCACTGGCCTCTATGATTACATCAAGCGTGTTCCTATTTTAGGCCTTTGCATGTGTTATTCCTTCTGCCTGCAATGCTCATCCTCTCTAAACCCGTATGACCCACCTCCACAATTCATTAAGGTGCTGTGCAAATGCCACTTCCTTGGAACAGTTTTACCATGGGTATTACTCAGGGCTCGCTAGGGAAATGAACCAACAGGAGATATCTGTAAATAGTACGAGATTTTATGAAGTTATTTCACGTGACTGTGGGGATGTACAAGTCCAAATTTCTAATTCTGTACGTCTGCAAGCCAGGGACTCTGAGGAAGGTTGTCACTGAATTCCCAAGGAGAGAGTGGCTCTGTGAAGTAGAGATGGTAATTCTCTCTCAATGAAATTACTTCTCCTTTTAGGGCATTCAGCTGATTGGATGAGATATCACTCATTGCTGATGGTAATTTCCTCAGTTGATGTAACCAGTCATCACTGCAATCAAGTCCCTGATAATTAAAGTCCATGAAATAGCCTTGTATTTACAATTAGCCAAGTGTTTGACCAAACAACTGGGCACCATTACCTGGCCAAGTTGACACAGTAGCCTTTCATCACAGTCTACCTTTTACCAATTTGGCAGCATATGCATCACCTTAAACCATGCATAGTCTCTAAATAAAAACAATAACAGACACACACACGTATATATTATTTTTTCTGCCTAACAGTACTCAATTCTCCTGTGTACAACTGGAAATGCATGAAATTCCTCCAGAATAGGGTTCAAATCCTTAGGTAATATTCATTCTTAAACTTGACATTCTTATATACTACAACATGAAATTAATATAATTCATGTCATATGATAAGGGGAAAGGAAAGAGAAAAAAACAAAGATATTTGTCTATATACATATATAAACATACTCATAATGAAACCAGGAAGAAGTATTCATGATCATTACAGACCCCATTTCTGTAACTGGTCATGTGCTCGAAATTTGTATTTTTCATTACCTTCTTATACTATACCCATCCTACGTTCCCTGTATCCTCAGCAAGCACCTCAGTTGGCCATGGTTCTTTGCCTGGTGGGATGACTCAAACCTTCACTACTGAAATTCTGGGCAATTGTTAGTCCTGCCTGGATTGGATTGTTACAATTGTCCATTCACTTTAATCACAGGTCATGGTAGTACTAAGAGACATGCTAGGGGATCTCCTGTAATCCAGACAAATTCTTCTTTACCACCATTGTGTAGGTGTAGTCCTATTTCCCCTTGTTAGTCAGGATCAATCATCTCATCCAGTACAGCAATTCCCTTCTTTGCCTGTTGATTTCAGAGGCATGAGGAGCCCCAAGTAGCCAGGTAGCAGTCTTAACTTCCAGGTCAATGGAATCATGGCAGAAGCACTCCTCCTTTGGAACTAAGACATGTAGACCAGTGGAGGGATAGGAAGCAAAAATTTTCCTAGTGGATCACTAGAGGTAATAGTGAATGGTGCCACTCCTATTTCCACCCCTTAATTCCTGGACCTGTGAATCCTGGCTATGGGAGAAATGGCATCATAGAGTGGATACTGTTTTAGAGCATACACAGCCTCCTGGAGAACAGTGCTCCACCCCTGGAAGGTATTCCTACTGAGTTGGCATGGTAATTGAGTCTTCAAAAGGCCATTCCACCATGCTATCAATCCTGCTACTTCAGGGTGATGGGGAACATAGTATGATCAGTGAATTCCATGAACATTTGCCCATTTCCACACATCATTGCTGTGAAGAGGGTTCCTTGATCAGAAGCGATGCTATGTGGAATACAATGATGGTGGGTAAGAGATTGGTAATTCTACTGATGGTAATTTTGGAAGAAGCACTGTGTGCAGGAAAGACAAATCCATATCTGAAGTATGTGTCTATTCCATTTAGAACAAATCACTGCCACTTACATGATGGAAGTGGTCCAATGTAATCAACCTGCCACCAGGCACCCGGATGATCACCTTGGGGAATAGTGCCATGTTGGGGGATGAGTGTGGTTCTCTGCTGTTGGCAGATTGGGGAATCACCAGGGGTTGTAGCCAGGTCAACATTGGTAAGGGGAAGTCCATGTTGCTGGGCCCATGCCTAACTTCCATCCCTACAATCATGGCCACTTTGCTCATGAGCCCATTGGGCAATGACAAGAGTAGCTGGGGAAAGAGGCAAATGGTTATCCACAGAATGGGTCATATTAACCACTTGATTATTAAAATCTTCCTCTGCTGAAGTCATCTTCTGGTGAGCATTTTTGTGGGACACAAATGTCTTCATGTTTTTTGCCCACATACCTCTTTTTCAGGCCTCTTTGTCAGCAATTTTTCAATCATGTTCATTCCAAGTCCCTGACCATTCAGACAAACCACTGACCACAGCCCATGAATCAGTGTACAAATGCATGTCTGGCCATTTCTCCTTCCAAACAAAATGAACAACCAGGTACACTCTTGAAATTCTGCTGACTGGGGTCATGAGACAATTTTATAAAATCTCATACTATTTACAGATATTTCCTGTCTAGTTACCCTAGAGAACCCTGACTAATTCAGCTTGGTATCAGCAGTGGGGTTCATGTCAAAAATGTTGAAATGGTTTTATAAATAGGTAAGGGATGTTTTTGGCAGAATGTGAGATGTTTCACAGAAAAGGCCTAGATTGCTTTGAAGAGACTGTTGGTAGTAATATAGACCCTAAAGTTATTTTTATTGATGCCTTAGACAGAAATGATGGCTCGAAAGAAAGAGATCCTTGTTTTAAAATTGCAGAGAACTTGGCAAAATTAACTCCTGATATTAGATGGAAGGCAGCATTTGCAAATGATAAACTTGGATATTTAGCTCAGGAGATTTCCAAATTAAAAGTGGAAAATGCAGTCTGGTTTCTCCTTGTTGCTTATAGCAAAATGCAAGAGGAAAGAGATAAGCTAGGAACTGAAGTATTGAGCACAAAGAAACCAGAAACTAATGGTTTGGGAAATCCCAAGCTTCTGGAAAACAAGTGCCCAGAGGATAGTGTCCCCATCAGAGGACATAACTAAATTTGTAACTAGCCAGCCATCTCCTTGTAGGACAGGATTGGAAAAGCAGCTATCCAGAAAGGACTCATGGAAAGGTCTTAGTGTCTGATGGCTTGGACCCCTATTTCCTGCATGTTAAACCAACAACCTTTTGCGACTCCTGTATGAACAAAACCACTGTCAGCTTGAACTAAAAGGGACAGGGATGGGAGAAATTGAAAGAAAAACAAGTTCAAGAGGAAAACTGTGGAAGCTGAGGCCTGTAATTAAGACATCTCCTCGGGCCAAGAGAGGTACCCTACTCATGTGCAGAAAGGGAGAGTTTTCCCTGGCATTTGAAGGGGGAGGATCTTCCAGCCTATTGTTCAGGGAGAGTTTGGCTGCCTCAGGCTATGGAGAGGGTGGGGCGTGTATCCCAGACACCATGGAAAGTGTGGCCATCACCCCAATGTTCTTGCAGGGTGAGATGTGGAGCTTGGCCACCACCCAGACACTTGATGAGGGTGGTAGCAAGAAAATGGCCATTGGGTAAGCCCGTGGAAGGGGTGGTCCCCCATGAGGCCCCGAAGAAATCATGGTTCTAGAGATGACTCTCAGACTGTAACATCTAATGGATTATGCCCTGCAGGCTTTTGGAACTGTCAGGGACCCATGATGCCTCTATTCCTTCCCATTTCTTCTTATGGTAATACATATGTTTATCCTATGTCTATTTGCCCTTTGCCTATTGGAAGCAGATAACTAGTTTTGTAAATTTTACAGGTCTACAGCCAGAGGGTATTTTTGACCCAAGACAGACCTCATGCCTATAACAAATTTTTATGTGATTTTGTACTTAACATTGCTACCAAAATGATGTAAGTCTTTTGAAATATTGTGATGTAATGAATGTATTTTGCATATGGAAGGAACATGTCTTTTTGGGATTCAGGGGGTGGAGTTTGGCAGTTTGAAGTTATTTTATGAATCCCCAAAAGAGAAAAATTATGTTTGTGGGCCAGTCCCCTCTTGTGTTTGTGAGACCTTCTTCAACTGGACTACCTCAGTGGTGTGTGATACAGGTTGAGTTGCTGCCCTCTTGCTGGATCTGACAAAAAACAGAGATACACAGAAAAAGAGAGCTCTGTCAGTTTTGACTCTGCGATGTGACAGAAAGGAAAGGCTCAGGAACTGAGGCCCCGGGGAGTGATGAGCCATTTGCCTGATAGCTTGCACCTGAAATCTGGAGGAAAGCACAACAAAGCCTGAGAGAAGAATCCTGGATGGGAAGGCAGAGATCAGCAGAGATCACCTGCCATCTTGCTTCAACACACAGCAGCTGACTTTGGTGAGAAAGCACCTGCTATGGTGCCTTGAGTTGGACTTTTCACGTCTTTGGAACTGTAACCTTTTACCTCAAATAAATACACTTTATAAACACCAACACATTTCTTGTACTTTGCATCGGCACTCCTTTTGGCAAATTAATACACCATGTAATATTGTAAGTGGCAGCAGCTCTGTCACCATTTATCTATTTCCTTATACTGCTTTATTTTAATTCATGGCAATTATATATAAATAAAATGATACATATATATATCTTCACATACATAAATACATGTATGTACATGAATACTTTTATTTGTCTGTCACTCCACTATAATGTAATTTCTATTGGACAAATGGCATTTTGACTTAAATATAATAGGTATTGAGTAAATTTTCTCTTATTTGGTAAAAAGCATACAGTGTAACATAATACAAATTGCCTAGACTTAAGATGAGACAGACATGGGTTTGACTATTAGCTCTACCTCTTTCTAGCTCTAATGCTTTAATACTAGTCATAATAATTACAATGCAATTTATTGATCCTTAGTTTTACTAATAGGATGTGAGCTCTCAGGTTTATTCTAGGGAAGAAATGAAATGAAGTACATAGAACATTTAACCCAGAGCCAGTGGACCACTACCTCCTCTATTTGGATTCAAACTGCCATATCAACTGGCACATATCAGATAGCTGCATTTCATTTTATAGGATTTTTGTGAAAATTAACTGACTAAAGTATGTGAAATTCTCCATCAAAGTATCTGGTATATTTAGGGGCTTCAAGAAGTACTTTCCCTTCTTCCTACTTCCCCTCCAGGAATTTCTAATCCCTAAGACATTTACTTGGATGTCATCTGGGTACCCAATGAACTCTGATTTACTAGACTATGTCCTAGTAGGAAAGAGAAAATGAATTTACTAAACAGACTCTATATATATCTAGAAGGGAAAACAAGAAATTCAATAACTCTGAAAATAGTAACAGCCAGCATTCATTATGCCCTTTTTATGTGTCAAGAATCAGGGTTACTGCTTCAACCAATTTTCATGTGATGTGTCCAGAATGCTCCAGGCAAAGGTACTTTTCAGCAGTAAATATAAATAAATCCATTTCTAGGTACATTATAGGGAAACTAATGAACACTAAAGGCAGTGACGTCTAAAATGAAGCCAGAGAAAGGAAATGTATATTCTTCAGCTGACTCTCCACGGCACCAAAAGAACCCATAGCAGTGGAATAATATATTCCATGTGCAAAGAGAAAAAAAATAGTCAACATCAAGACATATTTTTAAATAATAGTCAACATCAAGACATATTTTTAAGTGATGGCAAAATAATACTATTTTCAAGTAACTGAAAACAAGACAATTTGCCACCAACTGACACCCATTAAAGAAAATTCAGGAGTAGAGTCTGGAATACAAGAAGAAATTATGAAAACAGAAAGTGGTAAATATAAATGGTGATTGAATAAAACAATAAAAGTCATGTACTTTTTTTTTTAAAGATTTATTTTATTTTTTTATTTATTACATATCCCACCCCCCTTCTGC
>PVKH010035115.1:0-11771 GCA_004027955.1 Chaetophractus vellerosus | reverse complement strand
ATTGACCAAAATATGTCTACATTGCACATGGTCCAAATGTCTCTTCTATTCAAACCTATATTTGATGCCAGAGTTTTAGGTGTACTTCCATAGAACGGAGACTATATGCTGACCACAAGCCAACTGGGTCCAGAACTCTGAGGACCTGCAACTCCTATGCTACAACACAATGGACTCAACCAGGACACCTAGTTGGGAGTTGACAATGGAAGACAGCTACGCAGGGGAATCCAGAGAGCCTGCAACTGCAGGCAGGATAATCCCTTCCGTGGTGGAGGGGACATTACCATTCCAGACTTCTCAAGATTGGTGGAACAACTATGGACTAGAATGGACTTGTTGGAGTCCTGATATAGACTTATGATGTATGCAATGCAAGAAATTGCAAAATTATGTGGAGCCAAGGTCATTGGACACTTTGGGAGCAGGGTGAGGGAAGAGCAATTGTAATGCAGGTTTTTTTTGTTTTGTTTTTTTGTTTTGTTTTTGTTTGTTTGTTTGTTTGTTTGTTTTTGGGGGGTGGGACCTGGGAATTGTCATGGATGATGCTGCAATGGAGGATGTAGGCCAGTTTATATGATCATGTATCATTCAGGAACTGTAAAGAAGAGAGGGTTGTCTATGGCCTGAATTGTGATCTATGTCTGATGGCAAAGCCCCAAAATGTCTGTAACTATCAGAGGCGTTATGCCACACTTAGGGATGTGCATGTGGGGAGTTGTGGGAGGGGTGTGGGGGGGTGGCATATGGGTACTCCTGGAATCTCTGTGTAACATTTGTGTAATCAATGTATCCTAAAAATGTATATAGATATATATAAAAAATAAATAAATAATTAATTTAAAAAAAAAGAATAACTGTTCTTAGGAAATTTCAGTAAAGGTAAAGTTAGGGTAGGAAGGAATAATTTTTGAAGGTGGCTTTTTATTGTGATATTGGCATCTAAGTCTAAACGAGGCAAAAAAAAAATAGCAAAATAATTAGCAGCAGCAATGGCAAAATATATGGTAAAAAATGAATGTAGGCATAACACTTTATGACATCTTTACCTGCATGATTGGGAAAAATCTATTCTGTTAATGAATTTACATTATATTTTTGGGGTATTTATTTCTTTGACAAATTTACCACAATTACATCTGTCATGGAATGCCTGAAGAATTACATTGTATAATAATCTCTTCCTCATTGAACTTCAACTACTTCTATAATAGCTAGAACACAATCAGAAATACCTATTTAAATGTCTCACAGATCTGTCCATTTAGACAAGAAAACAGATTGTTTTCCTTTGTTAGTAGATTCTCCAAGAAAGCAGTTAAAAAGCCAAATTTTTATTTTATACTCAATATCATTCATGCACATTCCATCACCCAGCTAAATAAAGATAATAGAAATTCAACTATTTCTATCCATACATTGGATTAAAGATGGTTCTAAAACATAGCACCAAGCCATTATATAGGAAGAGTCTGCAATCACATCATAAAAAGATAAGTTTATATCTTGATATTTTGTGAAATCTAGAAAGAAAGAGGTTGGTTCCATAAATTTTATTCTCTTTCTTCTAATAAACTTGTAATGTTGTATGATCTTGCTAATCCTACATGGAGATTTAAAATATGAGATTTATTTTTTGAATTAATTCCTTTTCTTCTTCACTTTTCTTTACATTTCTTTTCCCTTATCTCAATATTTCAGCCCATAAGAATACAGCATTTGATTACATAGATCATAAATGCAAGGAAGAAAGAAAAGTGTAGAAGAAAAAGAAGCATAAATTAAATGGGTTGTCTTCCCCTATGAAATTATAAACTCCTTCAGCCAGCCCATCTTCTTCCTTAATAATTCCATAGATCCAACTCTAAAGCATTCATTGATCATCTTTAAGTTCCGGCCATGATGGCAGGCTCTAGAAATACATGAGTAAGACTCAGTCTTCAAACAGAGGATAGAGCTGAATAGAATGCCCTGTAAATAATATTTAAAATATTACATAATAAATTCAATGTATCCACTAGTTCTATGATGTCAGGTTTTCTTGTGGATTGGCTTACCATGATAGCCCCAGGGCATCTTGCTGAGACACATGATTAGTCCATCAGTCAATGTCCAGTCAGGAGAAAGAAGCCACTCAAAGTATTTCTGGTAGAGGGGAATTTAACTTTAGGAACTGGCTACAACGGAGTTAGAAGAGCTGTCGAAGCTAAAAGAAGAAAGTTGGGGCTGGTGAACAATATGGAAAGAATCATCACCCAGAGTCCAGAAGCTGCTACTGCCCCTGGTGGAAACCAAAAGCCTGTACTGACTACCGGTCTGGTGGAGGAAGTGTGGTTGTTACTGCTGTCGCAACTGTGCTGCTGCTGAGGAGACCCAGGAACACACACTTGTGCTAATCCCACTGGAGGTGCTGCTGCTACTGCTGTTAGAAAAGCATTGCCTGAGCAGGAGCTTGTATCCCCTGCTGCTGCTTCCACTGTGGGAGGTATCACCTGAAGCTGCAAATAGGTAGGGTCAGGCTTCTTTTTCCCTTCTGTCTTCTAGTCTCCTACTAGTCCCTCTCATTGGCAGAACCTAACTAGAAGTCAGCTGACAAGGGAGTCTAGTAAAGTAGTTTGCAGGCTTTTAACCTGCTGAGACACAAAAGAGAGCACAGAAGAGTGGAAATGGAGCTGAGAGATGACAAATAACCAGTACAGTAGGTTTTCAAATAACATTTATTGAATGAACAATAGAGGTATACAAAATGCACAAATGTAACACAGAAAGGACTGATAATGCAATGTAATAATTTAACTCCAGTGATTTCCTAATATATTTTTGGTTGCAAAAACAATATTTTTTCAAATGAAATTTTTATAAGAAGCACTAATATATGCTAAGTGATAAAAGCAGGCACATAATTATAAGTTCAAATGTATCATAATACAAGTCACAAGTTATTATGAAGTTATTGAGAATAAATATGCTGTTTTGATAAATGTAAACATTATATATTAGGGAGTCTACAAGACACTTGAATATTAAGAGATTTCCAGAAACATCTATGTGAACCCTAGAGTTTTAAGGAGTATTTAAATTTTCTGTCCTATTCAAAATAGAGCATTTGAGAGATTCCCCCAAATTGTAACAGATTCCCAGAAGGCATGTTATTAACACTACTTTCATTATAACAAATCTTAGTTTTAAGATAATTCATTATAAGATAGATGTATGTACACTCGAGTGATGTTAAATTCATCAAAACTTAACAACTGCTTTCAGTGAAAGCACTGAAATACAAAGTCCCATAATAAGCAGTCAATAAATTATATTTATCTACAATATTTAGGATGCTCCATCTCCCTTTATAGAACCTGATAAGATAAAGAGTCTGACTTTGCCCACATCACTCCTCTGCTCAAATAATTTCAATATTTCTCCACAGTCCACAAGATAAAGTAATAAATACTCAGCCTGCCTAGAATTCAGGGTCTTCTAATATCTGAAATGTAACTGATATTCCAATCCTCTCTTTCAAGATTTATTTACATGAAGACTTTGCTCCAATTCATTGGTCCCTCACATTGTTCACATTTTTCTGCCTTTTCACCTTTAATCAAATCATCCCCGTTTTCAAATATTCTCCTCATTCCACTTCAGAACTGCCCCCAATAGCCACACTTAAATATAATGTAACTTCTTTCACAGGGTGCATGTGTGTGCATTTTGAAAAAATGTATTTTGACTTGGATTTGAGAGCTCCCTTTATGAAAGTCCAAGTCAAGTCAACTTTTACAAAAAAACACAAAAGATGACAAAACCATTGAAGGAAATGATTGTGCATATTTTTCTCATAAGCACCTATTAAAATGCTTAGTTCCCAATATTTTTGAGTTAATAAAATGAAGTTACAGACACTCTAAACTTTGGTAATGCTTAATTCTCATACCTAGATAGGCCTCACTTCTCTGTCCCTTACCATAGACAGACCACTAACTAATTTTTTACTGAGCCTGTAATTAATTTCACAATCCTTCTCAATACAGTGTTCTAAGCAGCCTGTATTAATCACTCTGAATGGGATAGGAGATAGTTATTTGCCATCTATTGATACTCACTTGATGTTTAGGATTGTGTAATCTTTGCTTTTATTTAACATTTAATGTTAGCTTAACAATTTGCCCCGCCAACTGGACTATAACTCCTGTGAAGACAAGAACAAAATCTACCTCCACAGCCTATTCAGGGATCTACACATAATGGATGATAAATATTTGTTTAAAATTATGAAATACATGCAGAAGCAGAGAGCTCTAGTTCCAATGTATTATGACCCATTTCTACAGTATACTCACACCAATGATCATAGCTTAGAAGGCCTAAAATATTATGGTGAAATGTGCTCCCATTATTGGATATTTGACTTGTATGGGGCTTGCTCAGCTGAAATTACTGACACAAATCTCCTAAGGATCATCATCAAATATAAGCCCATTTGAAATGTCTGTAAACTCTCCTCCTGCCCCTCCCTCCTTAAACTCTGAGTTATTCTGGAATTTGAGATTTCTTTCCATGGGCTTAAAATATAGCTGAGAAAAAGAAAAATCATTACAGCATTCTTTTTGTGTGAGAGTCACACACAAATTGTGCAGTGTTGCAAATAAATGGTAATGTGATAAGGTCTTTTAATGCCATATAAAATTAAACCTTTATGAAATGAACCTATAAATATTAACATAATCATCAGTGTCAGGGAGAGTAATACACACTTTAGTACCTTTTGTTCACAGAGGCAAGATATAGGGTTGGATATGGGTAGCACAAACCCAATCACAATTATCACCAAACAAAACACTATCTTTTAGTTTTGCAGCTAAGGACTTCATTTCCAGTTGCCACAAAACAATAGCAAATGCATTATGACTGAAGAACTCTCTTTCTCTGTGGACTGAAAATGGCATAGCTCTCTTTAAAATAAAAAACAAACAAAAAGAATAAACAAAAGAAGCACCAAAAACTCTTTCCTTTTAAAATCATCATTCCTTATCTGCCTCCTGGAAAAAAAAAAAACTAAAGGAAAAGTTTTGACTTACACAGTGTGGAAGAGCCTGTTTCTCCTACATTTTTTCCTTCATAAAAATAGAGTTTGATAGCTGTTAAAGTATCCAGATGGATCCAGCCAAGGTCCTTCCAGCAAACTCTCATTCATCATTTTTGTCCTCTTTGTCATATTTCCGTGTAGCTAGATAATACCTTTCTCATTTTGTTTCAGACAGCTTTATACACACTTTCTCATTAACTTCACAAAGAGCTGCGTGAGCTGGAAAGAGGGCAAGTAAACCAATAAAATACCTGGAACCGTTTGCCAATTGTCGAGTTATGTGCCCAAATGCACATGTACCATTTATGCAATTGAGCTCATAAACCAAAATTTCTGAATTTTTCTTTTTTACTCTTAATAAATTGACAAGTCCTTATATAAGTGTATTATGCACAAAGTTAAATAGAAAATAGGTCATTCTCTAAGAATGATCTTTAGTGTATGTACCATTAAATAAGATATTTCTAGAAAAAATTATTCGAATTAACTACCTACTCTGGACTAGCTCTGAAGAAAATAAAGAGGGACTAGTAGCTATAAGTATACATGATCCAAATCCAATTGCCTATCTACCTAAATGCATTACTAGATAACTGTTCAGTCCTGGGGTTGACTTCTGTGGATTAAACCTGATTTTAGTAGACATATTCATTTGTGATTAGTCTTTGTAGTTGACTAGAGTCTGTTTCCTTAGTTAAACTCAGTATCAAGAATTAACTTTCTGACAGATCTATGAGAATAGTATTAATAGTATTAGCAATACACACATATGTGTGTGCATGTGTATTTAACACACTGGAAACATATTGCTGTAAGAAAGACTCCTAAGCAGGTCTCCAAAAAGATATACCATGTTTCTGAGCTTATTTGCTAAGGCTCTGACCATATTTTTAGAATATTGGATATGACAAACCTATAAGGCGAAGGTGGTGGGCATTAGCCAAATTCCTGCAGCATGTGGTATTAACTTCTCCTTGGCAAAACCTTTTTAAAATACTCTCTAGTAGAGTTTTTTTTTTTCTTTCCACCCCATCAGAATTTTAATTACAAAACACCATTTAGTCATTCATAAGAGAATCAATCCATTTGGGTTAAAAGGTAATACGTATCAATTGAGCTTTTAACTAAGTGCAATGTAGGGAATAGAATTTGAGGAATACAAAGATAGAATTCAAGTACTACAAACATCAAAGAGTTCCTTGAATTCATCAATCTCACTCCTCAACCAGCTATACTTATTCCTTATCTCCACAAATACTGTCAACATTGGATCAAGCTAGAAATTAGCAACTTCTCTCTCTACCTCATGGCCACTCAGGCACCTAGGAAAAGTCCTATTTATAATGCCTCTTTAACAGTGCTGGAATCAATCCCCTACCACTACCCTCACATCTAAGCCACCGTTGTCTAGACCAGAATTAAAATTATTCACCAGTGTGATGGTTTGAATTTTGTGAATTTCAGAAAAGATTATGGTCTTGAACTAATCCATTCCTGTGGGTGTGGGACCCTTTATTTGCATTAAATTCAGTTAAAAAACCTTTGATTAGATCACTTGATTAGATCACTTTAGGGCTTTTGATTGAACTAGGTCAGTGAGGTGTGACCCAGGTTTGGTCTCTGCCCTCTTTCTGGTCCTTAAATAATCTAAAAACTCACAGAGAGAAAGAAGAGACACAGAGAAAGGGAACTTTGCCATTTTGTCCCTGCCATGTGAGAGAGTACTCCAGGATCACCTACAGCTTCAGAAAGAAAGAGAAGCCCAGAGAGGCTCAAGGAGGTGAGGCCCAAGGATAGATGCCTAATAAACCACAGCTGAGCTCAAGAGAAAGTATAGAGAGACTGGCAGACCCACTATCCTTCCTTACCACGTGGCAGGACTCCAGAACCCAGCAGCAGGCAATCTTTGATGAGAAAGCCTCTCTGATGATGCTTTGATTTCGACATTTTTGAAGCCTCAGAACTGTAAGTTTTATCCCAAATAAATTACATTTATAAAAGCCAATCCATTTCTGGTATTTTTGCATTGGCTGCCTTTGGCAAAATGAAACACCCAGCTCTAAGTTTGCCTCTACCCAACATATTCCTCACAGTTGAATCCAAAGTTGTCAATTGACAGTCTAGCTATATTGTCATCACACTTCATCTCAAAATATTTCTTAGCACCCAGTTTTCCTCAGGGTGAAGTGTAAACATGGGATAAAATGTCCTTCATAAATTGGTCCTAATTTGATTCTTTAAGCTTCTCATTCTTAATTCTATTGCTCCCACTCTATATGTGGTAGAGGCTACTATATACTCACTGAAATCTATTTATTTTTCATACTTTCTCAGGGCTGTGTTGCATTTACTGGCATCCCTTGCCATTAGGAGTGTCCATGTGACAAAATTCTGAGCAGTGGAATGTAAGGAGAAGTGGTTTGTTTCACTTTGGAATCAGAGTGTTTAAAAAATAGGTGTGTGTTACCCACAGTGTCTTTTTGTATCTGTCCAGTAAATAAATAGGAATCTGAGGATCTAGGAAAGGCTAGAGGTATAAAACTATGGAAGCACATTTTTTAATAACCAAATCCTTTAATATTATTTTATTTTATTTTATTTTTAAATTTTTATTATTTAAGTTTTCATATATTTTAACTCTTGCATTTAAATATAATTATTATTTCATTTTCCTATTAATTGTATTTGGCTATTGTTATGACTTCGCCTTTGAAAACTCTTTGGATCTCAGAAGGGTTACAACAGGGACAGGAAAGTATCATTGGTGGGGGATGTCGGGGTTGGGGGTACATGGGAAGAAGTCCATCTGAACATACATAAAAGGTATATAAAATTGTTCAAATGCTCACGGGATATGGTCATGGGGTGAAGAATTACTCAATAAATGAGAGAATACTGAATGCCTATCCTGGAGAACTCTGCCATATTCTCCAGGAGAGTAGCAACAGCCCCCCCCCCCCAAGTGCAGGGGCAGTGTCCTACAAAGGAGGAGGATCCATTGAAGGGCACTTGTTATTGATGACTAGACTTATGAGTCTTTGCTCTTGAAATTGAAACAGCCTATTTTTATGGAGTGCCTAAGAGTTGCCTCTTGAGAACCTCCCTGTTGCTCAAATGTGGCCTCTCTCTAAGCCAAACTCAGCATACGAATGCATTACCTTCCTCCCAGCATGGGACATGACTCCAGGGGATGAGCCTCCCTGGCAAGGAGGAATTATTAACGAGTGCCAATGGGCAATACAAATGGAAAAAGACTCAAATAAAAGGGGGAAATGGTAAAGACAAATGAGTTCATAGGGCTAAGAGACTTCAAAGTGAGTCGGAGGTCATCCCAGAGGTAACACTTATGCACATCTCAGTAGGAGCTCATAGGCCTTCAATGTGGATATCACCCCAAACAGAGGGGCTCCTGAGGGCTCTGGAGACATCCAGGTCCTATATCAAGGCAGATAGCCCCAGAGCTTGGTGCCTTAACAGTGGGCACTATTTTGGAATCCTTGCTCCTGAGTGTGACAGAGTCTGACCGAAATATGTCTTCCCTGCACATGGTCCATCTGTCTCTTCTATTCAAACCTATATGTGATGCCAGAGTTTTAGGTGTACTTCCAGAGAGCAGAGTCTACAAGCTGTCCATGTGCCAGCTGGGTCTAAAATCTCAGTGGAGCTGCAACTCCTACTCTACAACTCAATGGACTCACCCAGGACACTTAGTGGGGAGATGATGATGATGAACATTCTCTCCCAGGGAATGGAGAGAGTCTGCAGCTGCAGGCAGGATAATTTCCATCCATCTTCTCCATGGGATATAAGCCCCCTCTCACTTGGAGGTAGAGTAGACATCACCATCCCAGACTCCTTGGGATTGGGGGAAGAGCTATGGACTAGAGTGGACTTACTGGTATCCTGTTATAGACTTATTGTGATTCACACAATGGAAGAAATTACAAAATTATGTGGAGCCACTGGCCACTGGCCACTTTGGGGGCAGGGAGAGGAAAAAGCAGTTGTAATACATGGGCTTTTTCGGGACTTGGAAATTATCTTGAGTGACATTGCAATGACAGATATAGGCAACTTTATATCATCATATAACATGCAGAACTGTATGGGAGAAAGTGTGGTCTACAATGTGAACTATGGTCCATGCTTAGTGGCAAAACCCCAAAATGTGTATATTTATTGCAGGTGTTGTGCCACACTAAAGAAGAATGTATATGTGGGAGGTTGTGGGAGGTGTGGCAGGTGGGGCATATGGGTACCCCTAAAATTTTTGTGTAACATTTATGTAATCAATGTATCTTTTTTAAAAAATTAATTAATTAAAAAAAAACTAAGGAAGCCTGGATCCCTGAATTACTATGTGGGAGGCAGGAACACTGGCATTGGATTAGAATTTGTGGTTTATCTTTAATGGACATTAGCATCTCCTTAGTTTACACACGATGTCACAAACTTATACAAGCTACCAACATATCCTGGAATATTTCAGGTGCTCACTCAGCTGCAGATTTAGCACATGCTGTTAACTGATTAGAATTCTCTTCCTTCCCTGTTTTCTTCATCTCTCTCATTCACAATCATCTATTAGATTGCAGATGAATCTTCAATTCTGAAAGATATCTTTGACCACCTAACCCTTCCTTGAAGCCAGATCTGTGCTCCTCTTGTGTGATTTCATAACATCTTGTGTCTACCATATTTAAGCACTTATCAGACCGCAACTGTATGAAAATTTCCAATATAATTAATTATCTGTCTGTTGCACTAAAACTAACTACCAAGCTTCTCAAAAATGAGCCCATGCCTTATTCATAGTTGTATATTCAGCAGCTTACACAGGGATTGGCATATGGTAAGCATTTATTTTTGAACCAATAAATGATTGCACAAAATCCATCGGGCGCCTATTATATGTTGGTGCTATCTATAATAGGCAAAGTGAATGTAGTGGTAAATGAAATAACCAAAGGTCCTGTCCTCATAGAGCTTATTGTAGAATGGGCATGTCATTGGGTTCCCTCTGTGTACAGAAAACCTGTCCAAATGTACATGTCTAACTGTGAACTTGGCCTCTCCACTCAACTTGGTAAAAGTTCTGTACAAGGCATTTCAAACTGTATGCACTGTCATTAACATAAATGAAATGTGGAGAAGACAATTCAGCTTATCATCTTGCAGTGACACAGCTCTGTGCCTGGTTTCTTTGTCACACTTGGTAATGCCAATGTATCAGCAGCCAGCCACACAGGAAATCTTGGAGTAATTGTCAACTCATCACTGTCCTTTGTTCTATAGATCCATTTTCTTTGAGTCTTGCTGTAATGATTCTTTTTTTTTTTTTATTATACATCTCCCCCTTCTGCTTGTTCTTGCTGTGTTCATTTTTCTCTTCATTCCTCTGTGTCTGCTTGTCTCCCCTGCTGGGGTGACCCGCTGAGTCAGCTCACCGGTGCGGCGGCCTGTCTGCTCGCGGGGGCTCACCCTTGCTTGTGGGGGGCTTGCGTTTGCCCACGGGGGCTTGCCCTCTCCTGCGGGGGACCGCCTTTGCCCGCAGCGGTGTGCCCCGCCCACGTTGGCGGTGTGCCCCGCCCACATTGGCTTGCCTTATAGAGGCGGTCTGCCCATTCGAGGAGGCCCCGGGGACCGAACCCGGGGCCTCCCATGTGGTAAACTGGTGTCCTACCAACTGGGCTATAGCCGGCCCCTGTAATTATTCTTATACTTCGCAAATATAGCCCTTCTTCACTATGCTTGCACTTTATCCCTTTCCTATATGTATTATATTAAAATAAGATCATTGCTAGATTTTGTATGTACAGAGATAGTGCAGCATAAGGAAATGAATGAGTTAGGGGCCAGCCAGATCTGCATCAAAAATCTTCGTGTTGGGAGACCAAAAGCAGATTTTTCAGCATTTTTGAATCTTTATTTTCTCTCTGCAAACTGAAAATAATAATACCCATTCTACATAATGTTTATCATATTGAATGATTACATATAAATTAAAATTTATATGAAAAAAAATCAAGTTAAGAAAAAACAATAGGACAAATATTTGCCAAAAACATTAAAAAATATTAATATCATATGTAAAATGGCTTTACAAGCTGTTAAGAAATATACTTAATCATATTAGTAAACAGACATGCCAATTAAAATTTCTATGAGACATTATTTGTTCATAAAATTAATTAGTGAGTAATAAAATAATATTTAATGTTGAGGTGAGGATGGGCTGAAGAAAGAGATTAACTCTTAGGAGTTTAGTTAGAACAAGCACCTTTGAAATTTTGGCAAAAATTGGCAAAATTGATCAGTTCCTTTAATTTTTTAAACTTTGACCTAGTAAATAGCTTTTCAGAAATCCTTAACTACATAGAAATTTGATCAAATATGTATCTATAAAAATACTCACAATCACATAATTTATATGAGAAATGTCTTGCAGGCATAACAATAAAAGAACAAAATTATCAAGTCGAGGGGACATTGTGGACCCTGGGGTGGTGGGGAGGGACAGGGTGGATTGAATGAGGGGCTTGGTGGCCCGTGGAAATGTTTTCCATTGCCTTGCGGTGGTGGACACGGGACAGGATGATAGTCATCAAAATTTATAAAAGTGTATGAACTAAAATATGGACCTTGATGTGGACCAATGACAATGTTGGGGAACTATGCTTCCATATCT
>PVKH010035114.1:0-11756 GCA_004027955.1 Chaetophractus vellerosus | reverse complement strand
GAAGTTACCCAACACATTTTATGAAGCCAACATTACCCTAATACAAAAGCCAAATGAAAATACTACAAGAAAAGAAAATTACAGACCAATCTCTCTAATGAACATAGATGCAAAAATTCCCAACAAAATACTAGCAAATCTAATCCAACAGCATAACAAAAGACTTATACATCACAACCAAGTGCGATTTATTCTGGGTATGCAAGGCAGGTTCAACATAAGAAAATCAATCAATGTACTATAGCAAATTGTACAAGAGCAAATTGAAGGAAAAAAACATATGATAATCTCAATCGACACAGAAAAGGCATTCAACAAAATCCAGCATCCTTTTTTGACAAAATCACTTCAAAAGATAGGAATAGAAGGAAAATTCTTCCATATGACAAAAGGCGTATATGAAAAACCCACAGCCAACATCATACTCAATGGGGAAAGGTTGAAAGCTTTTCCTCTAATATCGGGAACAAGACAAGAATGCCCACTTTCCCCATTGTTATTCAATATTGTACTAGAAGCTCTAGCTAGGGCAATTGGACAAGAAAAAAAAATTAAAGGCATCCAAATAGGAAAAGAGGAAGTAAAACTCTTACTGTTTGTGGATGACATGATCCTGTACTTAGAAAATCTTGAGGTATACACGACTAAGCTACTTGAGCTAATAAATGAGTTCAGCAAAGTGGCGGGATACAAGATCAACATGCAAAAATCAGTAATGTTTTTGTACACTACTACAGAACAATCTGAGGAGGAAATCAGAGGGAAAATTCCATTTTCAATAGCAACAAGAAGACTCAAATACCTAAGAATGAATTTAACCAAAGAAGTACAGGATTTATATGCAAAAAAGTGCAAAACAATGCTAAAAGAAATTTTAAAAGAACTAAACAAATGGAAAGACATTCTGTGTCCATGGATTGGAAGAATAAATATCATGAAGATGTCAATCTTATCCAAACTGATTTATAGATTCAATGCAATATCAATCAAAATCCCAATAGCTTACATTACAGAATTAGAAAAGGCAATTACCAAATTCATTTGGAAGGGAAAGTGCACCCGAATAGCCAAAAGCATTCTAAAAAAGAAGAGTGACGTTCGAGGAATTCCACTGCCTGACCTTGAAACTATTACAAAGCTACAGTGGTCAAAACAGCATGGTACTGGCATAAAGATAGACACATTGATCAGTGGAATATAATTGACAATCCAGAAATAAACCTTCACCTATACAATCAACTGGTTTTTGACAAACCTACCAAGTTAGTGTTAATGGGCCAAAACAGTCTCTACAACAAATAGTGCTGGGACAACTGGATGTCTATAACCAAAAGAATGAAAGAGGACCCCTATCTCACTCCCTATACAAGAATCAACTCAAAATGGATCAAAGACCTAAATATAAAAGCCAGGGCCATAAAACCACTAGAAGAAAATATAGGGAAACATCTTCAAGACCTTATAGTAGGTGGTGGTTTCTTGGACCTACACCAAAAGCATGTGCAGCAAAAGAAAAAATAGATAATTGGGATCCCTTCAAAAATAAACACTTTTGCACCTCACAGGACTTTGTCAAAGGATGAAAAAGCAGCCATGTCCATAAGAAAAAATATTTGGAAATCACATATCTGATAAGGATTTAATATCCTGGATATGTAAAGAGATGTTACAACTCAACAATAAGAGACAAACAACCCAATTTTAAAATGGGCAAAAGACTTGAACAGACATTTGTCCAAAGAAGAAATACAAATGGCAAAAAACACATGAAGAAATACTCAACATCACTAATGATTAGGGAAATGTAAATCAAAACTACAATGAGAACATAGTTCTCTCATTGTAGAATGGCCACTATTAAAAAGAGAACTACAAGCGTTGGAGACCATGTAGAGAGATAGGAACACTTATTCACTGTTGGTGGGAATGCAGAATGGTACAGTCACTGTGAAGGACTGTTTGTCACTTTCTAAAGAAGTTGAATACAGACTTGCCATGTGACCCGGCAATACCACTACTGGGTATATACCCAGAAGAACTGAGAGCAGTGACACGAATGAAATTCATAGCAGCATTATTCACAATTGCCAAAAGTTAGAAACAAACCAGATATCCATCAACTGATGAATGGATAAACAAACTGTATGTATTCACACAATGTAATATTATGCAGCTTTAAGAAGAAATGAAGTCGTAAAGCATGACAACATGGATGAAGCTAGAGGACATTATGTTGAGCAAAGCAAGTCAGACACAAAAGGATAGATACTGTATGATTGCATTGTTATGAAACAAATATGTAACATATTGTAACATATTGTATGATTCAAAAAAAAATTATATGCAGCCAGTACATTTAATTGAGAAATGTATGTTTTTATTCAACTACATTTTTTCCTTTTTAATTGTTTATATTTTCAATTATTAAAAGAAAAAAATGAAAAAAAAATAGTCACCATGTTTTAGAGTGCAAACTGTGTAGTCTGTAGCAGTTTGGTATTTTTATGAATTCCAAAAATAGATATTGGATTATATTTGTAAATTGGTCTGTTCCTCTGGGTACATTAGATTGTATTGGATTCAGAAGTTTCACTCTTACTTGATTAAATTGTGATTAAGGCTTTGATTGGGCCATGTCAATAGGATGTCAAGTCCCCTCGGCCTTGGTGGGCAGGGACTCACAGAGAAAACAACAAGGCATAGGAGTTAGCTGGAGTTTTTGAGCTGGAACCCTGGGAAGAAAATACACAGGAGAAAAACACAGAGGAATAGAGATGGCTCCATAGACATGACAGAGACCCCAGGAAGAGAGAGAGAGGCTGTTATTCTATAGCTGACCTTGTGGAGAAAACAGAGCAGCTAAGCCCAGAGAGAAATGAGCCCCTGGAGAGAGACAAGACTTATCCCAGCCTACAGCTGATAATGGAAGAAGCTGGGACTATGGAGCCTTAAGGGAAAACGAAGCCTGAACCCTTGCAGACATCAACAGACATCTTGCTCCAACACGTGGCAACAGACTTTGGTGAGGGAAGTAACTTATGCTTTATGGCCTGGTAACTGTAAGCTTCTACCCCAAATAAATACCCTTTATAAAACCCAACAGATTTCTGGTACTTTGCACCAGCACCCCTTTGGCTGACTAATACAGAATTTGGTACCAGGAGTGGGGTAGTGCTTTTTCAATTACCAAAATTCTGGAACAGTTTTATAAATGGGTAAGGGGTATTTTTTAGAGGAATTGTGAGATGTTTGATAAAATAGGCCTAGAGTGCTTTGAAGAGACTTTTTAATGATGCCTTAGAAGTAAATGATGAAACTCTTATTGGAAACTGGAGGAAAGGTGATCCATGTTTTAAAGTTGCAGAGAACTTAGCAAGATTGACTCCTGATGTTTTATGGCAGACAGAATTTGAAAATGGTGAGCCTGGGCATTTAGCAGAAGAACTTTCCAAAGTAAACTCAGGGAATGTGGCTTGAATGTGGCCTTACAGTTTATAGTAAAATGTTAGATGAGAGAGATAGGCTGAAGACTGAACTGGTGGGCACAATGAAACCAGAAACTGATTCCAGAAATTCCAAGCCTCTGGAAATCAAGCTCCCAAACAATACTGCTCCATTTGAGGACATGACTAAACTTGTAACTTGTAAAAATCAGGATAAAAAATGCAGTTATCTAAGAAAGACTTGTGGAAAGTCTTACTGTGTGATGGCTTGGACCCATGCTTCCTACAAACTAAACCAACAAATTTTTGAGAGAGCTGTATGAACAAAATCGCTGTCAGCCTGGAATAAAAGAGACGTGGAAAGGAGAGATTGAAGGAGAAAGAGCATTAAGAAGAAATCCATGGAAGCTGAGATCTGGAATTTAGATATAACCTTGGGCCAAGAGAAGAATGCCACCCATGTGTACAGAGAGGGTGAGTTTGCCCAGGCAGTTGAAGAGGGTGGATGTTCCTGCCCACTGTGTCAGGGAGAGTTTTGCCACCCCAGGGTACAGAGAGGGTGGAGCACACTCCCCAAGGTTTCAGGAGGTTAAAGTCGCCACCCCATAGGTCTGAGAGGGGTGAGCCTGTCCCCCATGGATTAGGGAAGGTCAGATCACCAACCCATTGCTCTCAGAGGCATGGGCCTGTATGCCAAAGGTTAGGAAGGATGATGTCTTCACTTCATTGCACCAGAAGGGTAAAGACTCTAACCCCAAGATTGGGTAAAGTGTGGTAATCACCCCAATGCTCTTGGAGGGTGACGTCTGGAACTTGGTCACCACCCAGATGCTTGATGAGAGTGGAACAAAGAAAATGGCCATTGGGCAAGCCTGTGGAAAGGGTGGGCCCCCATAAGGCCCCAGGGAGAAGAAACCATCATCTTAGAATGACTCTCAGACTTTGAAATCTAATGAAGTATGCCCTGCAAGTTTACAGAACTGTAGGGGACCCATGACTCATGTTTCCCTCCTTTGCATCAGCACCCCTTTGACTGACTAATACACAGTTATTGTACTAGGCTCTGAATATTCATCAAAAACAAAATAGGTTATCTTCTTTCGAGGAGCTTATGGTCTAAATGAGGAGTCCAAATAATAAAATATGCAATCAGAATACACTGTGTATAGAGGATCTAAAGGCAAAAATCAGGTGTACTTCTATACACTAGCAAAAAACAATCTAAAATAAAACTAAGGAAAATTCATTGGCAATATTATCAAAAACAGTAAAATATTTAGGAATAAATTTAACTGAGGAAGTGTACAATATTTATTTTGAAAACTACAAAGCAATATTAGAAGAAATTAAAGAAGATCTAATTAAATAGAGAGACTTTCCATGTTCATGGATGACAATGCTCTTCAAAATGATTTACAGATTGAGTGTATGCTCTTTCATACCTGGCTTCTTTGCAAAAATTGAAAGCTGATCCTAAAATCCATATGAACATCCAAGGAATGTAATATAGTCAAACAATCTTGAAAAAGAACAAAACTGGAGGATGCACACATCCCCATTTCAAAACTTACTACAAATCTAGACAGTAATCAAGACAGTGTTGTCCTGACACAAGGATAGACATATAGATCCACAGACTAGAAATAAGAGTCCAGAAATAAACCCTCATATTTATGCTGAACTGATATTTTTATTTTATACTTTTTATTAGAGAAGTTGTGAGCTTACAAAACAATCATGCATAATGTACAGAATTCCCATACATCATCCCCCCACCAACACCTCACATTGTTGTGGAACGTTTGTTTCAGATTATGAAAGAACATGATCAGACTATTACCACTAACTATGGTCCATAGTGTAGACTCTGTATATTTTTTCTATACACCCATAATTAACACTATGTGTTAGTCTTGTGTATTTGTTCTAGTTCATGAGAGAACACTCTTATATTTGTGCTGTTAACCACAGCCCATCTTCTACCACATGGTTCCCTGTGTTATACAGTCCCATGCCTTGTACACTCTATTGAAAGTGTACACGCAGTGGCTCTCACTTTCTTCACAAGGTTGTACAGTCATTGCCCCAATAAACCTTTGAATGTTTCCCTTAGTCCAAAGAAAAAGTCCCATACTGTCCTATTATTGACCCTTAGTGTTGATATAGTACCTTCTTTTACATTGATGCAAGATTATAATATTGCTGTTAACTATAGTCTGTAAGTTACATTAATTGTATTTTCCCATGCATCACTATATTCTTACTATCTTGTAATGGTGACGTACATTTGTTCTAGTTCATAGAAGAATATTTTTGCATTTGTATTATTAAACACTATCCTTTTCCACCTCTGGATTCACTATGTTATACAGTCCCTAGATTATTCTCAAGCTTTCTTTCAGTTGACATTTACACCCCTAGACTACTCCTTTTCAACCACAATAACATTTATAAACCATATGCTCAATTAATTTTTGACAAGCATGTCAAGACAATTTAATGGAAATACAATAGTCTTTTCAACAAACGGCGTTAGGAGAACTGAATAGCCATATACAAAAGAATGAAGTTGGGCTATTACCTCATACCATATACAAAAATTAACATCAAAATGGATAATACAGCAAAATGTAAGACCTGACATTATAAAAACCCTTAGAATAAAAGACACGAATAAATCCTCATTATCTTGCTTAAGCAATGGTTTCGTAGATATGACACCAACAGCACAAACAACAAAAGAAAAATAGATAACCTGGGCTTTATTAAAATTAAAAATAGTTGTGCTTCAGTGCACACCATCAAGCAAGTGAATATACAACACACTGAAGGGGAGAAAATATTTGAAAATCATATATCTGATAAGGGATTTGTATCCAGAATATATAAAGAATTCTTACACTCCAACAGCAAAAGACAACTCAATTTAAAAATGGGCAAATATCTCGCATACACATTTCTACAAAGAATACATACAAATGACCAAAAAACACATGAAAATATGCTCAACATCATTAGTCATTAGGGAAGTGCAAATCAAAACCATGAGCTACAAATTACAAAGATATATAATAACAACTGGTAGTGAGGATGTGGAAAAATCAGAACCTTTATAAATTGCGGGTGGGAAAGAATAATTATGCAGTCACTTTGGAAAACAGTCAGGCAGCTCCTCAAAAGTGTAAACATAGAATTACCATTTGATGCAGTATTTCCACTCCTAGGTATGTATATACCTAAGAAAATTGAAAACGCATGTTCACACAAAAGCTTGCACACAGATGTTCACAGCAGCATTATTCATAACCGCCAAAAAGTCGAAACAACCTAAATGTTCACTACCTAAAAAATGGATAAACAAAATGTGATCTATCCTCACAATGGAATATGATTCAGCCACAAAATGGAGTGAAATTCTCATACATGCTACAACATGGATGCTCTTTAAAAGCACTATGCTAAGTGAAAGAAGCCAGTCATGAAGGACCACGTAGTGTGTGATTCCATTCATATGAAATGTCTAGAATTGGCAAATCCATAGAGAAAGGAATCGCATTAGTGGTTGTTAGAGGCTGGGGATGGGGCGAGGGGAGGGGAAGGGAACATGGGCAGTGACTGTTAATAGATACAGGGTTCCTTTTTGGGTGATAAAAGGAATCTGGAATTAGATATGGGGATTGATGCACAACTTTGTGAATATATTACACAATACCAAAGAGTACACTTTAAAAGAGTGTATTATTATAATATTATAATGTGTGGTAATATGTTAATTGTGTGTTATCGTATGTTAATTGTATCTCAATGAATCATTATTAAAATTTATGATACAGCTGATATGTATAAAATGAATATAGAAATTAAGTCATATCTAAGAATGTAGGCAGAATTTTCAGAATGGTAATATATATATATATCATTACTATTTTACTGCTATTGAAATGATGCCAAAAAAAGGAACTTTTAAATTACTGGGAATTAAAAATTTTTAAAGCATTCACCGTGGAAGTGCTGTGATAGAAATAACAACAGGTGACCATGGACCATAGAAAAAATGCAGATACAGCCGACGCAGAAGGGATATCTAGAGATGCTCCTAGCAAAGCATTAGCATCAGGAAGTTTCCATGGAGTGAAGGGATAAATCGTCAACAAGTAAACCCAGTAAAGTAATGGAATCCTTGAAGATGAAGTGACCAGTCTGGATGCCAAAGTCAAGAAAATTCAAGAGGAAAATATGACTTAGTGTTGGAGTCCAAAGTGATAAGCTAGAGCTCTTTAAATCTCCACCCCTTGCCAAGGGGATTTTCCCAGGGTCTGAAGCAGAACCATGTCTTCAGCTCAGGACAATGTGGCCCCAGATATCAGGGGAGAAGTGGAAAGCAAAGGATGGGGCTCAGCACCCACATGGAACTTACATTCACAATAAATCCAGGTGGAACAGCTGAGTGGCCGCCAAGGCATTAATTCTGCCATTTATTTCTCATCACAAATAAGCTACGCAAGGAGAATCCTTTGGAGAGGGGCTTAGAGTACACTCTTTTCAAGGTCAGAACGCTGGAGACAGAATTCTAACTAGGAAACCAGGAGCCACCTCTGTCTCAGGAATGCTCAGGAACCAAAAGGGGATGAGGGACACCCAATCCCAATGGCATCAGTGCCTTTACCCTATTTCTGAATGCGGTTCACATCTCCCTGAGAAGTCGTGTTTGCTGTGACAAGTTGACATCCAGAGGAAAGCCAGTTTCTAGAAGAATCCTATTTATGCAGTGCCAAAGCAGCTGGTTGTAAATTTGAAAAAAAAAAACAACAACACTTTTTTGTATCTGAATAAACCAGTTGCTATCAAATTAATTGATTAAAAGTTACATTCATTCAAGCTATACATTCAATTAGCAAATAATTATTTGTTTATTCAACAACTATTTATTGTGTGCCTACAAACACTAGGCTCTGTCTTTTAGTCCTTAATGATAAAGAAGTAAACAAGTCAAATAAGATAGAGTCCTACTGTCAACGATCTTACGTCTGAGAACACAGGTAATAAACAATTATACAAATACTACAGTCATAAGAACAAACCTACGTATATAAGAAAGATAATTCACAGAGTGAAGAGTGCACTAAAGAAAATAAAAGAAGGAATGGGATTAAAAGTGCCGAGGGAAGAGAATTCTATTTCTGATAAATTAGGTCAGTTGAAGCCTTGTTAAGGCAGTGACATTTGGATGACATTTTGCATGGAAAACAGCCAGGCAAAATCTGGAGGAAAAGTGTTCCGAGGGAGAAAGCAGAGGCCAATTTATATCGTGCCTCAGAGCACATGGGGAAAGTTGTGGGTTTTATTTTAAGTGACATGTGCTGGGCCATGTGAATTACAGTCATATCATCTGTGCGTTCCACTCTAGGTGGGGGGAGGAGGAAAACAAGCACTAAACAAACAACCACAAAAATAAAAATAGAACTACAGATTGGAACATGCTTACAGCAAGACTCTAGCTGATCACGGGGGTTATAACCGGAGAGCCTCATTTAATTTGGGGGTTGTAGAGGGCTTCTCTGAGTCACCTTTAAAGAGAAATGTGAAGGGGACTTTTGTAAGTATAACCAGTTACACTAAATCTATTATTCAAAATAATACATGTTAGCATTCATAGGATTCATTTGCTTTAATTTAAAAAAAAAAATTGGTGACCCTAATGAAGCCTCTGATGAAAAAGAATGACAAATTTTTAGTCAAACAGAATACATCCCATCAGACATGAAAATTTTATTATCTTTGTAATGACAGATTGATTCACTACACAGGACTTCATAATATTTGAAATTAGGAACACGACATTAAAGTTCATGAACCGATTACCATAATTACAGTTCATTTGATCTTGATTGCTTTTGTAGAGACTCCTGATTAAATCTAGCTGTCCTTGTAATTCTTGAAGCTTGTTTCTTGCAGTGCTAAGACTCTCTTGGGATAATAACTCAGTGTCTTGCTTTCCCCTTCTTTCCATACCGTATTGTGATGATTGTTTTAATGATAAATATACATATACATTTTAAAAACCTTATAGTTGTATTAGTCGCTTACAGTGTGCAAATAAGTTTCACTCACAGTTATCAGAGACTCAAAACAACTTGGGGAGAGCAAACATCATTAATTCTATTTTACAGATGAGGTCACTCAGGACCATCGATGAAATAAACTGTTAAGCTACATAGCCAGGAAGTGGCAAAGTGAGAGGCTGTAGGACAGGTCCTCTTACTGTGGCATGTTCTCTTCTTCAGGTGGCCGGGAAGCTCGAGAAGGTGGATGCCACTCAGAGTGCCTGTCCTGCGTTCTTCTTCACAACAGGCAAATGCACATATTAATTTCCTGTGGCTGCAGTAACATACTGCCAGAAACGAGATGGCTTAGAACAACAGAAATTTATTCTCTCACAGTTCTGACATCTAAAAGCCTGAAATCAATGTCTCTGTAGCGCTATGCTTCCTCCAAAATTCCTAGGGAAAACTCCGTCCTTGCCTCTCATTGTTGGCAAGCCTTGGCCCTTCTTGGCTGGTAGAGGCACCACTCAATCGCTGCCTCCGACATTTTATGGATTTTTCTTGTGTGTCTCTCTGTGTCTTCAAATGGCCTTATAAGGACACTTCCCACTGGATTTGAGGCCCATTCTAATCCAGCATGACTACATCTCGACCCAATTACATCTGCAAAGACACTTTTTCCAAGACATGTCATTTCACAGGTACTGGGGATTAGAACTTCAACATATCTTTTAGGGGGACAAAATTCAACCCACGACAATACAGGTGAGAATCACTTTGCATCTTGATCAAAGGAGAGGGGGAAAAGGATAATGAATTAGAAGGGCACAGGGTAAGTTCCTACTTAAACGCAAAAATCTTTTGATCCAAATCCCCCTTATGATTTTCTGTATTCTCATCCTACACCTAAGAACTGGGATCCTGAAAGTCAAATAAAGAAGCCAAATATGTTCCCTGGGGCATGGGAAGAGAATGTCAGGAAGAGGGCATTTGTCCCTCCATAGACACTAAACCTGGAGGAAGATGCTAGAAACCTAGAGTCCCAGTGCTGAGTCAGTCAAGAGAGTTCAGAGTGGGGATCAGGGGTGGGCTTTATTAGCACTCAGAAAGCCAAGACCACCAATGTGGGGGTCTTGGGTGGTGGCTGCTATTGTGGAAAGCCTGACCATGGGAGGTGGACGACAAGTACCCAAGGAGTCTGTGAATGTAGGGAGAAGCCCATAAAAGGTAATAGGGAGCAGTAATTGGACATCACCAAAAGCACTGGGGTCTCAAAAGGAGATACCTAGGTCCCAGACAAGGCCATGGGATGAAAGCCCAGGCCCAGAAAAAGAGCTGACCTGGTATGGAGAGCAGCGAGGATAATGTAAGGGCCTAGGAATTCTCCCAAAGGCACCAGGTCCAATGACTTACATCAATGGAAACGTGAGAGAGGAGAGGAAGGGAGGGAAGAAGAGAACGACTGGACGTGCCCATGTGTTTTTCTAAGCCCCTACTTCTCTTGGGGAGAGAGAGTGTCTTTTATATACATTCAGTCCTGAGAGGATTGATTGGAAAAGTGAGGAGGGTTGGGTTTGTTAGGGGGAGGAGGGGCTTCAGCAAACCCATCTGTATCGAGACAGGAAAGGAGGTTTCTGGGGTGTAAGGAAAGGAATGCCAACCACCCCTACCCCCCCATCTTCTGTTCCAACAAACTGTACAAAGGGAGAAATGAAAACAGCCTCTCAGTGAAAAACATTCTTCCCTCCTCCATCACAATACAACAAAAAGGCCACCCCCCCTTCAGAGTGAACCTTCTCGTTGGGATCTGTGGAGTAAAAGAGAGGCAAGTTGTTCAAGTCTTTATGAAAATCCTTGGTGCTGATGGGGAAGAATCTGAAAGAAGGAAATCAAGATTTAATGTATAATTCTTTGTAACAGTCTGACCCTTGCCGTTCTGCTCTTTCCTTTTTCTTTCTTTCTTTCTTTTTTTTTTTTTTTTTTTTTGCAAGTGTGTATGTTGAAAATCATAGCCACTTTGGTTATACAGTTCTCCACATGCTTTGACTGTACTTTAGATTTTAAAAAGGCATAAGAAAGCATTTGAATAAGACATGGTGAATGAGAAATGAAAGAGAGAATGGGCTATTCAGAGCTTTAGATGGACCCTGAGGCCACCTGTGCTGCTGGGCAATGGGGCAGCATCATGGCCCACAAAGTGCCCCCATAGTCGATCCCCCAAGTAGAATCATGTCAGAGTGAACAGGAAGGTCTGGTCATGCCTTCCAAG
>PVKH010035113.1:0-11772 GCA_004027955.1 Chaetophractus vellerosus | reverse complement strand
ATAAGCTAAACATCCCAATAAATTAACATTTCACAGGCACACCAGAATTGTGGGAAAACACAGGGGGCTACCAAAATGAAAAATAAAAAATATAAATAGATAAGGGGGAAAAAATAGATAAGGGGGCAATCTAGCACAGATGGTTGCCCACACTGAGAAAATGGGTAAGTTATCATCAGCAAGCTGAAAGAAGTCTTGGGCATATGTTATAGTAAAGCCCAGGCAAGGGTGCTAGTAACATAGCAGGACAGAACAATTAGGGAATTAATTAATGAAGACTCTGTTTATACTTCCATTGTCACTGCTAATCATTTGTTAGTTTGAAATAAGCTCTCCTGTCTTCATTAGTGGCTGTCAGTAAATAATAACACACTTGAATTTCCACAAGTATCTGTTGTTATCGCTAAGGATTATATTTGCAACATCAGCTCATATTTTCACAGGATAATAGTAATAATCAAGGAGTACATACTCACTGAAGCTAATGTTTTTTTCTAAAGACGAGATGAATATTACCGTTATTAATTCTGCTTCCTTTCCTCAGACTATCCTCTGTCTAGTCTTTGACATGTCAAGGTAACAGTTTTCCCTCAACGTTGAAGAAGACAGGAGGGTCAGTTTCTTTGGAAGGGGATGAGGCAGCAAAAGCTCTTTCCAGGTGGCTTTTGTAGATCATCAAAGCCACTTTATACACAATTTCTGCTCCTGTGTTCCTCCTCAGGTATTCCTAACCCAGGCAAGTGAATTCAGGCAGGAGATCTGGTTTGGAAATCTGTAGGCTGCCTTGCAGTGAGAAATTGGTGATGGAATCCTCTTGCTCATGTCTGCGTTCATTGATTTCTGCCTCAAACAAAGTATAAGTTCTTCTTTCCTGCTGATTTCTTACAGCTGCCCTCAGATAGTCGATCTGAGAGCAACCCATGTTTTTAATTTCTGCAAGAGTCCTCAGGATCTATGTGGTAGGGGAAAGAGGTGGGGGGGGTGAGCGGGAAAAGACCCTGGAAGGAGACAAATGCCTTCAGCAATGCCTTAGAATGTACCTGGAGAGAGAAGCCAGGTTTATGAAAAGCAAAGAAATAAGGGAGCTAGGACAGTGGTTTTTGTTGTTGTTTTAAAGGAAGTATGGGAGATTGAACCCAGGACCTCATACATGGGAAGCAGGTGCTCAACCACTTGAGCTACATCCGCTCCCCAGGCCAGCAGTTTTGATTATTGAACGAAAGGGTTTGTGCAAAAGGGAGGGAGGAATGGAAGAGAAGAGACAGTAGGGAGACTACACCAAACCAAACCAAACAACACAGTCATGATAAAACTGACATGATTTCAGTCCTGGATTCTTGGAGATATTTATGACTTTTCATCAAAAACTAAAGAGAAACTAATCAAACCTATCCTAGTCTAAAAGCTTGGTGGAAGAAATTGATTCCCTTCCCCTCCCCCTTCTAAAAGAAATTATCTTGTTTTCCTCAAATGGAAAGTTTCCTGCAGTATATCTTATTTTAGCAACTCTGTCTTTCCTTTTTTTCCCCTGTGTATGTGTGCATGTGTGTGTGCGTGTGTGTGTTTTAAATGAGAACTGTTGACTAATTTGTGATTTTGTTATTGCTGGGCACATTTAGATTGGATGTTAAAGTCAGATGCTGTGGACGATGATTCCAAAGGAAAAAGAATAGAGTCATGTGTCCATCTAGACCTTAGTAATGAAAGTTGAACGTTTCAAGGAGGGTTGGGGGTGGGGGTGGGCAACAGAGGACACAATTTTCTGATAACATGACAAGAAGACTAGAGTTGCCATCTGCTGGAGGATGGAAAGAATGACATTTGACACTATTTGCAAGAGCAAAGCTAAACTAATTAGTCAAAATAATAAATCTCCATGTACTTTGTGCTGCCAGTTAAAGGGTAAAAAATTGAAAGGGTGTCATTATTTCAATACGACAGTGTTTGGATAATGTAGTACATGTATGGGGGAAGTGACACAATAGTATCTTCTTTTCCTAATTTGCACCCTATACACTCTTAAAAGGGATGATGGAGATTGTTTTATATCCTTTCAAATGCTAGCATTTTCTTCCGACGTGTATTTCTCACTTTCCCCACCGAGACTATGAAAATTATGATACGGTTTCTTCTATTTGTATGCCTAGTTATTGCGTCCAGATTTTTCTCTCTGCTTATGTAACATAATCAAATGCCTGAATCACACTTGTATTCAATATAGAGCATAGGACTGAGTGTTAGAAGGGCCAGGTTGCGAACATTAGTTTGCCCACCAACTACCAATATAACTATAAGCCAATCACTTTATTACTCTGGGCCTCAGTATTTTAAGCTATAAAATTATAAGTGATATGGAGGAGAGAATGCAGAGTCGAAATGAGCTCCAAGGACCTTTACAGCTCTCAAATTCTATGAATCTATAAGCATTCCAAATTCATGTCACACATATAACATGGATATTCCAGCAAAATTCTCCTCATTGCTTCTACTGAATGCAACAAAACAATATCGAATGGCCTGATTAATCAGCCATAACCATCTTCTTTGCCAATAAAGGGGGAAAAAAACTGTTTCCCCCTTCTCATATTGTAGAGAATTTGCCGGTGATTTAAACTAGATTTCCCCAGTGCTGTTTCTTTTGCAGCAAATGATATACCAAAGTTCTCTGATCAGGAAAAATAGGAAACAAACAAAAAAAAAACCCCTCAGCTTTAAATATCATGGAATTAGAAGAGCAAGCAACCTCAGAGATCAGTGCTGTGATTCTACAGTATACTTGCATAGCCATTTTGGGGCCAAAATGGGTTAAATTATTTAATTGGCAAGTTCTTTCTTACTGGAAACAAACCCATCCTTTTTTCTGTAGCTCTAAATCCTTTATTGCCACAGCATCCAAGCCAGGCGCCCCCTCCTCTATAATAAATTCTGGACCACTCCAGCCCAGAGGGAAGCCTTCTCCCTCCTCTCCACACAGGAGGGCTTGAGGTCTCCATCCCAACCCTTGGCAAGTGACATAAAGGAGCCATAAATATTCGGCAAGTATTTAATAAGCACCTAGTAGATGCTCTGCATTCTTCTAGATGGAGCACAAGAGTTAAGATCTCTGTTTTCAGGAAGTGTGGATTTTAGTGGGGATTGGAGTGAGAGATAAAACAAGAAGTTGTGCAGTAATAAAGGTGCGTGGTGACAGAACTTTAAAACAGGGCGAAATGACCACGATCTTCCTAAGAAAGGGTAGTCAGGGAGGACGTCTCTGAGGAAGTCACAGCTAAATTGAGATTAAAGTGCCAATAAGGAGATGCCTATGCAAAGATGGGGGGAAGGGGGCATCCCAAGCCGAGGGATTGGAAAGTAAAGTCCCTAAGGCAAAAGATATTTGCATTTGGCTAGGAGGATCAAAAGAAGAGGGAGAATGATGTAAAATTGGGTAGGGAGCTGGGTAAAATCCAGCAGATTTAAGTACTTCAAGGTCATGCTGAGAAACTTAGATTTTATTCCAAGTGCGCAGGGAAGCCACTTTTCATGTAAATCAGTCTCCCCCTTCCCCAAGGGTTAACATCTGACTTTTTTTCCTTTTATTTCTTTCTTAATTTCCCACAACTCCTAGGCCACACAAATATTCTTTAGCATAGAAGGATTTTAAATAAGTAGCTGCTGATTGGCTGGCTGATTGAGTAGTTCGCGACATCTTTAAATTAGGTAATATTTTAAGTAGGGGCTTGACCTCGCGAGAGTCGGAGGTCGCGATACTTGCAGCTCTGGACCTGAAATCATCAAAAAGGCTGAGGAAATGAGCGCAGTGGGGGGCCACATGACTTCAGACACAGCCTATGACTCGCCGCTGTGACGCGTGACAAAGCCTCACGCTGCAAGGGGCAAGCCAGAAGGAACGAAGAGAGCGCCTTTGTCGACTCCTTCAAAGCAAAGTGAATCACCGAACTTTGGAGAGAAGTTCTCACGGTCTTTGTACTCAGGCGCCGCACAGCTTTAATTGAAACTTTGGAGCAGGTAAATCTGTAACAATTCAGGTATTCACGCTCAAAAGGGTATCTTTGTGTAAAACAGCAGCCTGAACAATGGGAGGAATTAATTCCGAGGGGTTATTCTGTATTTTCCTTTTAGACGCAAGTCCCATTTTTTTTTTTTTAACATGTTTTTCTTTTGACTGGAGGGCGAGCTTTAATTGCGGCTTTAAGGGAAGCAAGTACAATAAGGAAGTCGTTAAACATAATGAAAACTGAAATGTCTCTTATGTTAGCTGAGAGTAACCTGACATATTTTTCATCCTGAGCTCTAAGAAAGGCAGATCTCGTGTAATTAGCAAAGAGTTGGGGGCGGGGGGGGGCGCAAATCTTCCTCCTTCTCCCCCTCCCCACTGCAGTGGCCCTAGAGGTCCTGCCACCTACGATGGGATGTACTGGTGTCTTGGAAACCCAGGCAGATGCCAGAACCTTTTAAATCCTACGTGATGTCTGTGGTGCTAAGCAACGCATATGGATTCACTAATAGCAAACATGAAACACTAAGAGAGGATGGGGGCGGGGACAGAGGAGCTGGAAAGTATAGAGAAAGGCAAAAAAGTCAATGATGAGAACGGTGTCTGGCACACAACAGACCACAATGAAATGCTGTGTGGAAGCAGAGACCATGACCTCCCAAGTATCTAAGATGTTGTCTGGCACACACACACACACAATGGGGGGAGAAGCAGCACAAATAATGATGATGATAATAATAAAATAAAACATGGGAGAGAAAACAGGAGTTGAGAGAGGAAGAACTAAAGAGTGAATAGGAGGAAAGCTAGATCATTATTCCCAGGCCTGGATGCATATCAGAATCACTTGGAATCGCCTGCCAAATACAGATTCACAAGTCCGTTCCCAGCCCTATTATATCAGAATCTCGGGAGGGAGGGGGTGCTGAGCGGTAACCCTGGAGTCTATCGAGAGTCAACCCCCAAAACCTTCCCCACGTCAAGCTGGTGTGCAGTTAGGGTTGTGAACCATTTAGCGAGATGAAGACCAGGAGAAAGATGCAACTGGTGGGGAGTGGCAGGGCTGGTGCGAGGCACTGCTCTGGCTACCGCTGAGTCGGCTGCGGTGGCACTACCCCCACGACACCCACTTCTCATCTTAAAGAATCAGAGTGCTCCTGTTAAAAAAAAATGGTCCCCACTTTACCTGTTCCCAAATTACAGGGCACCCAGTGTTTGGTATTGCAGGGCTGTGGACTAAAAAGGGAATTGCACAGGGATGGGAAATAGCCCGCCTTGTCGCGCACTCTTGGATTGAGAGGTCTCTCTGGTCGGTTTTGGAGTTCTAGCCCCCGAAAGACACCGTGTGCTAAGAGAATCCTTTACCCCAGCTGAGGAACTGGCAAACGTGACACAGTTTCGGAAAATGGTAGTACCCATTTCGCCCGACATGCCTTTTCGATCGTCATGGTAACGCACCTAGCGGCCCGGGAACTGCGTGTGCGCGTGGCCCAGCCTGGGTCGTGGGGCCGCCGCGCTCCTCCCGGAGCTGCGGGAGTCCGGGGGCAGCAGCCAGCTCCGCCGGGAGCGCAGCGGCGGAGGCGAGGGAACAGTTGCCGTTTGGGATTATGTCTAGGTGGGCCCGAATTGTGTGTTACTATGACAATGGTAAATGGGTTCACTGGCTTTCAGGGAAGTGGCACCGTGCAGAGAGTGAGCTGCGCAAGGCACAATCTGGCTCTGGTTCCAGAAAGCACACGAACCCATTCATGGGTCTGTTTTCACGCCACGTGAAATGAGAGGCTTAGGGAAGCCACTGTCTTACTAAATCTTAGTCACTTGTCATTTTATTGACAGTGACTTATACTAAGTTTGATTTAGTGGCTCCAACTAATAAATGCCTGGTACTAGACAAGAAAGGAGAGAATTAAGCATGCTTATCAGATGGTAATTAATTTGCGCTCTAGAAAGAAAAAAAAAACTGAGCTAAGTGTTCTGACAAAATAGTTCTGTAAAATCCCACACATACCAGGAATTTTTCAAACCTGGGCTTAAAAAATGCACCCACATTTAAATCCTATTTTGCCTGTTGTTTCTTCCTCAGCAAGAGGAATATCTGCTGTTCTCAGAAGCCCAATACACCAATTTTTTAAAAAAAAGTACTATACAAAAAGAATTCAAAGGGTCCAGAGCTTTCCCTAGAGTGTAGATTACCTACCATGCCAGAGTCAGCCTCACAAAACATGTTAGCAGAAATAAGGTATTGATTAAATATAGCCACAGTAAACACTAAACTTACATTAATATTTCTCACCACTGGTGATTTAGCATTTTCTCATCCATCAGAGCCAGCAAGAGAATGTATACGCACATTCACAAAAACTAAACCTTGGCACAGTGAACTGGATTTTGAATATATAGCCTTTTGGCATATTGGAAAAGTCAGAATTTTTTAAAGCCCACCGTCATGCTTAGAAAAATGATTTATCCCACAATTATCCTTGGTGGAAGTTCATTTGCATTCATTTTATGAATTCATTGTACATCATTATTTTTAAATATGCCATTCAATAAAGTTACAACATACTCAAGAAAAATCATTGCTTCTAAAAACTTCTTTCACTTCCTCTCTGTATGTACTTCCTCCACCATCTGTACTTATTTTTTTTTTTGCTGTTTTTCCCCTTTATTAGAGAAGTTGTAGGTTTACAGAATAATCGTTCATAAAATACAGGATTTCCGTATACCACCCCGCCACCAACACCTTACATTGGGACATTTGTTACAATTGAGGAAAGCACTTTTTAATAACTACTATTAATTAAAGGCTATGGTTTATCTTAGGGTTCACTGTGTAATGTAGTTCCATGAATTTCTTTTTTTTTAATTTTTATGTTATCATAGATACAACCTAACATTTCCTCTTTTGATCATATTCAGATATATATTTCAGTGCTGTTCACTGCATTCACCATGTTGTGCTACTATCACCACCATCCATTATCAAAACATTTCCATCATTCCAAATAGGAACCCTGATCATTTGAAGCCACCATCTGCATTTTGCCCACTAAATACTCTCTTGGAATATTTCTGTTCCCATCAGTCAGTCTTGATCCAGACCTCCTAAGCACCATTCATGCCTGGAGAACCATCTTAATATCTTTTTCCTTGTGCCATTTTCCCCAGTGTGAAGTTTCTAATCCTTCTCAATTAAAGTTGTGCTTTCTTATTCCTTCAGAATGCCTTTCCATTCTCTTCTTACCATGGTGAGTATCTACTTGGTAAGTTATCAATGTCATGTCTGTTACAGACTTTTCTTGTATTGTTTTTTTTTAGTCATGTTTATATGTGGATATGTGAGGAAACCTGCAGCATTAAATTTATCTTTGTATCTGCCACAGTGACTAACACATTTATATACATATATATATATGTATATAAAACCCTCAATAAATAATTGAATGAATGAGCAAATGAATGCGTGAATGAATGTCAATACAGCCAAACTCTGGTGAATTCAACTATTTTAGAGGAATTCCTGGGAGTTTTCTTCTCTATAGTTTATAATTATAAAAAGCAATTTTGTTAAATTACGTCTTTTCACAGCCCAATTGATATTTAATAAGGAATGAAAGTAAAAGGCTATACTTCCACAGGACAGTTATTTGGGGGTAATTTCAAATTTCCTGCCTATTCCTCGCTCAACCACTCTGTGAAGCAAGCAGCTGACTATACTGCAATTCAGAGAAGGCGAACTCCTGCCCAATCCTATCCAAAGGGGAAAAAATGGAGGTGGGTAAAACACTAATGATTTCTTCTAGTGTAAATCTCCACGTTGCTCTAAAATGTAAGTATGTGGCTAAAGAGCAGAGGAAAACGACCATGTTAAATATAGGTTTGCTCTTTTAGTAGGAGTCTTTACGAAACTGACAACAACAATAAAAATACCTCACAACGTGGACCATAACTTTAAAATCAACTGTATATACATCATGTTTACTTTCTTAAATGTTGTGCTATAAAGCAAGCACATGAGTCCCATTTATACACAAAGAAACTTAAGTCCTACACTTAACTTTACATTTATCCTTGGGTTGTTTAAAAACATTATATAGATGCAAAACCATGCCCAAGATTAAGGCAGGAACTAAGTATTAGAATCAGAGCAAGATCCAAAGTCTCTTTGTTCCCTGACATTCCCGCTGTAGCTTTATAACATGCAATTCCTCCTTTATCTATACCCCACTTAGTTGAAGGGAACCTTGCACTTCTCTCCTACCAGCAGGAAGAGGTGTTATCGCTGCTGTAGAGGAGGCTCAGTTCCTGAGTTGTTACTGTCTCAATACAGAACATCAAATATTTCTGGAGGACTTTTGAATGTTTCTCATTTTAACCCTCATGACACCACTGAAGTCAGATGGGTGGTAAATGCCATCTAGTTTAGTTTATAAATCAAGAATTTATATGACAGCTGGGATGGTGAGCTAGGTGGTAATGGAATCAGAATGCAAAGCAGAATTCTGAACTTAGAGACTTGGATACAATTTTTTTTTTAAGCAAAGACTATCAACAATTTTAAGTTTCATGAATGGCAGCCAAAAAGCTTTTCCAAAATGTTGGTATCAATTTACCCTCAACATAAGTAATGTATAAGTATACATTACTCTGTACTCTCATTGAAAATAGCTACACTCTTACTATATCCACCTCTACCAAAGTCACACCCTGGTGCTTTTCTTTTTCAGCCCTCAGGAATTTTAAAAGAGCAAAACTATGGAAGTAAACAATGCTTTGCTCTCACATTAGTTGGATAATATCCTGGTTGGTACAGTTCCATCTCAGAAAGATTTCTGAAGCTGTTGCAATATTTACAACCACTATAGGAGAGATGATATCTCACCAAATTATGTAATGGGAAAAGAAATACCCTATTGGGTCCGAAAAGATGTGGCTTGGCAATATGTCAGTTTCATTTTGTCAAAGAACTATTAGTTGCTTGAAACAAAAAACAACAAGAAACCTGGTTGATATCCATCACCGCTTGTTAGTTAATTATTTTGAAAGCAAGTGGTTGAATCCCGTTAAACAGCATTCCAAATTGGTAGATATAGTGCAAACACCAATTATATGAAAATCAAATAGATGATTTTAATCTCTTTTAGAGAATCATCTGTTTCTAAAATGGGCACTTACCCATACACAATAATTGCTAATCTGAACATAGATTAACCTATGCATATGGCCAAAGAAACTCTAGATGCCCCTTTGAGTAGAGAGGTCTGTACCCAGGCACAGCTCCCATCTGTGACGAGAGTTTCATAAAAGATGAGATTCTCCCTTTGACAGCAGCCCCAAAAGCCTAGAGATGAGCCCAACATCCTACCTACCTCTTCATCATCAGTTGTGAATCATTTAACCAAACATGCATCAAAACCTTTTCTAGGACCTTTCTGATACTGCCAACATTGGATGCCAAGTATAAGGTATAGCACCTCAATCAAGACAGAAATGGGGGTTGCCCTAGAGGAGGCTCATATCTCCTGACTGCATTGCTCCATGATCTGGGAAAGAATCTCTACTGAACCCCAAATCATGATCAAAGGCATAATGTGATCAGAAAAGCCTAATTTGATTTGCTGACAGTTTGTTTTTCAGTGTACTCCATTTCATGTTTAAACCAGTAGCAATTTAAAAACCATCTATATAGGTTAGAAATAGAAGTCTTTATAACAAGCAGTCAGCCCATTGTGTATTGAATGTCCGCACTGAATTTTTAGATGAATAATCGTTCCAAGAAAGGAAGGCTTACTATGGTCTTCTGGAAATAAGACTTCCCCATTAGAGTGAACTTTTTGAAGAAGAGAACATTACCCAAAACATCTTTATATCCCTGAGCATTTTGTAGAGTTAATGAGACAGCTTGAGTATCCACTATATGCTTCTTGAATGGATGGGTATGTATATGAGTATGTGGATTAGTGAGTGGATAAGGGAATAGTCTAGAGTGAGAATAAGAGCCCTTATGAAGTAGGTGGGGTTTTAAGAGTTAGAATTGGAGGGACAGTGTAGAGGCTAGATAATACTGAAGAGCCTTATTTCCTTAGAGACCACTGAGGAAAGCAACTGGCGTGAAGCTGAGGGCACTCACTACGAAGTAGCAGATGATATATTTGGACACTGACATCTCAGCATCCCGCAGCTGATCACAAAGGACCATAGAGCTGTTAGAAACCATCGCTTATCCCCATGACTTCATTAGGTTATGTTTAGATTGGTTTTGTAAGTGCAGGCAGAGTTTGAGAAACTCATTTATGCATCCAGACTCCCACATACAAAACTAGATTTCTGAATGTGTGTGGTCATTTGTATTCTGTTCTTTTTCTACGCAAACAGCAACAGATGGTAGAAGAAGGCTGAGAAGAGTGGGAATCCAGGGGGAAAGCTTGGATTGCCCCATCTCCCCTCCTTCTGGGTGTATTCTGGAAGAACCCTGGGGGAAAGAAATATTGTAAAAACAATCAAGTTTGGCTTCTGAGAGCCAAAGGGCTTACTGGTAGCCACTTCTCTTAGCGCCTCTTAGCAGGGTCTAGGGACTGTAGAAATTCTACATTATATTCCCAATATTATCTGTACTAAGGCAAGTAGCTTAGGTTTTCTGTGCCTTGATTTCCTCATGTATATTGGCAAATTGGTAGACTCATAGAATTTTGAGGAATAAATGCAATTAATACATTAAAATAATTTATATTAGTGCCTGATATAAAAAGTAAACACTCTGTAAGGTTTGATGGAGGTGATGAGGATGTTGGTGAGTATTTTAAAGTGAAGGTTTATAAAAAGGCACATTGGGAAGTGGATGTGGCTCAAGTGATTGAGCTCCTGCCTACCACATGGAGGTCCCATGTTTGGTTCCCTGTACCTCCTAAAGAAGACGAGCAAAAATAGTGAGCTGATGCAACAAGATGATGCAACAAGAGACACAGGGAAAACAATGAGAGACACAACAAAGCAGGGAGCAGAGGTGGCTCAAGCAATTAAGTGCCTCCTTCCCACATCAAAGGTCCCAGGTTCAGTTCCCGGTGCTTCCTAAAAAGAAGACCAGCACACAACAAACAGAGACAGCAAAATGCAAACAATGAGGGGATGGAGAGAAATAAATAAATAAAACTTTTTTTTTAAAAGGCACATTGACCTTCAAGGACGTGTAGTTTGCATCCAAAGTCCTTCTCACCTCCATACCATCCCACTGCACTCTTCCTGGCCCACTGCTTCCAGCATGCTAGCCATTGCTTGCAGGAGCACAGGCTTTTTTGGCCTCAGGGTCTTGGCACTTGGCTGTTCCCTCAGCTTGGGATGCTTGAAATGGCTGCTCCCTAGTCAGGGTTCCGGGTTTAGCTCAAATGTTCTCTCTTCAGGGGAGACTTGCATCATCTTAGGTAACACAGTCCCCCTCCCTCAATTTCTCCCTTCCACTTGGTTCTATTTTAATTTTTCCTACCATATCAGTACCTAACATTATCTTAATTCAATCTGTTTGCTTACAACATTAGTCAGTCTCCTTCACCATTTTAATCTCAGACCTGGAATATGCCTGCATCTATATTAAGTTCACCATAGATACCCACTGACTACTGATTGGCTGGCTGATTGAGTGACTAGAAGAGGACCCGAAGACATATACATTTCAAACAGCATTATTTGGGCTTCAAAGAAGTTATCCCCTTCTAAGAAGATACTAGCCAAAGTAGACTTCAACCAGAACAAAGACATTAGGCTTTTAAGTAATATTTTTT
>PVKH010035112.1:0-11777 GCA_004027955.1 Chaetophractus vellerosus | reverse complement strand
TCTTCCATAACAGACTGTAGGCTGAAAAACATTTTGTTTAGTATTTTATCATTGCCTTCTAATTAAAGTCCAGTGCCTAATATATTGTAGTTGCTTAGTAAGAATGTGCTGAATGAATAAGTATCCAATTCAGTGGAGAGAGGTCATGTCAAGCATATTCCAATGTTATAAAACAACAACAACAACAACAACAACAACAACAACAACAAAACTATGATTTAAATCCACATCCTTCTTCTGGTTCATGAAAGAAGTGGATCAATTTTATTTGCTGCTTCCTTCTAGAGAGAATATGGCTTTCAGGGCATTTATCAGAACACTTGATTTGCCAATTGTGTATCACAATTCTTTTTTCAGAAACTGTGATCACAACACCCACAATGGCAGATTTCTAGTGGATGTAGACCTGTCTGTCTACTATACAAAGAGAGAACACATTAATGAAGAGACTGGAAAGGAGTATCATGTTTAATATAAAAATGGTGAAATAACAGAACAATGAAAACATAAAAAATGCAACCAAAATATTATATCTGAGTTGAGAATTACATTTTAGGAAAGTAGAACTATTTCCTCGGGTCTAGAAATATAACTACCATTGAACACCAGTGCCAAGAGGAGCAGAAAGAGACTTTAGATGAAGGAAATGTTATCAGGAACTCATACAGAGACAGCATAGAAAAAAACAAACAAACTGAGATTATAAACACCAGATTTGCTGTTCCTAGTGTCCTTGTTGGAAAACTCTTTCTAAGCCAAAATATAAAAACAATGGTTGAGAATTTTTAGGGTCATAAAGCCTCAAAAATTAAATTGCTAAGCATAGAATGTAGAATATTTTCATTTAGTTTTTAATTTCTCCTACATAGGTGGTCCTCAGATCCAGAGGGCTTCAGAATAAACAAAGTGATGTGCTATTATTAAAATTAGAGAGGTTTTTCTCTTCATGCAGTTTTATTTCCATTCTCATTTTCTTAAGCATACAGAAACAGCAAAACTGTATTCAACTTGGCCTTTGATAGTTAGGTTCATAAAAGTAATGCCATTTCAAAGTAAAATTCTTAGAGAAAATCTGCTGTTTTATTTTTAACAGAGATAGGATATACCACTGTCCAGTCCTACCCAATTACCGATGCTGGGGTTTTGCCTTCACATCCTTATACCTCTCTGGGTATCAAAGACTCCATCTGCCATTTCAGAAGACCTCTGAGTATCATTCCAGATAGGGCTTAGCAAATTCTTGAGTCAATGGCTGGAAACTTAAGCTACAAGCTCCATAGACACTGGGTAGACATCTGTAGATGGAAGTTTCACTCACCCCCAGAGGCACACTGCTCTCTACAGGTGATGAGTGGTCTTTAAATATTGACCTGACCTCAACAGGACTCCCTGACACTGGCCACTAAGGGTGATGGGCTGTTTTTCCACAAGGACAACAACTCCCCTTCATGATTATTCATCTCCCAGGACTGCTTCTCTCATCTCCCATCCCCTGACTTTCTTTAAGTCCATGTCCCATCTCAACTACTCTGCCCCATCTCCTTCATGGCTCCCTCACTGCACAGGTAAACCTGTATTCTCTGGGTGTCCATATGAGTGTGAGGTTGAATGTTTACTGCACTATTCTTTATTGTATTTATTTATTATAGCATAAACTCCATGTCATGCTTTACTTAGGCCTCCCTATTATGTTGACTACTTTTTGCTCCTTTCACCTTTATTGTAAAAATTCCTACTTCTCTTCAAGGCAATATAGGTGCCTCTGATTCATATGCGTAGGAAGATCTCATACAAAGGACGGGGGAGAAACAAAACATGAATATTAATATTTCAGGATATCATACTGTAAATGAAGTTAGCAAATGCTAACTTCAATGCCAGCGATATTTCATACATAGACAAGCCTTAATCTGGGTTTTGTACATAAATTTAGCATAAAATGTGAGCATTGTGCATAGTCTCTCTTCACACACACCTAATTACATATCAAATTAACTCTATACATCTCTATGCCTGTGTCCATCTCCAGCTCTCTCTCTCTTTCACTCTCTCTCTTTGTCTCTGTCTCTATCATTATGTAATCATTTACCTAGAATCAAAGTTAGCACCATGGGATACTCACACCATTCAAGAACTGAGATGGCCTGAGGAAAGAGCATATTCATGAACTCTAGTTCACACACTTGGGGGAAATGGCCTAAGTATTTTAAGTTTAAGGTATTTTCTCTCATCCTTCCTCTTCCCAACACCCTTCCTCCTGGTCTGCGAGAAATTCATCCAAGTTTGAATTTGGTTGAATATGGTTGAATTTATACATGTAAAAGGCACATATGTTATTTCACAATCTCTCTCTCTCTCTCTATACCTACTGGAGGTGCTCTTATTAGCAGCTCTACAGCTGTATAGGAAAGGGAACTGAAACACATTCCCTGACTAGACTAGGCACCAAAGAAATAAAGACGTTATTTCATGGAAGACAATGCTGATAGTTTGAAACTACATAAAATTCTACTGCGAGTGAGATGAAAAGTTGCTTGCATTTGAGCCAGTAATTCAGACACTATGGTAAAACATGGCTTGAGTGTCTAGACAACAGTCAGGGGCGATGGGACCAAACTGGGACCTGTTGGACACCACTGCAGGGCCCTTCGAGACCAATAGGCTACATGTACCACAGAGGAAGATGGCACTTTGTGAATCTCAGAAATTGTCTCCTCTCCTAAAACCTTTTACATGTAGGAAAGAGCATGAGAGAAAGCTAGAATTTGAATGCATTAGCACATAGTTCTGCCCTATGAAATAATGTGTTTGTTCTTTCCCATGCACTGGACAACCTTCAGGCTTATGTTACACTGAGAAATACCTGTATTGAAATACCTGTATAAATGCCTCTCTGAGGTCTGAACACCTATTGTCTATGGCAAGTCTAAATGTCCCTGACTGCTTTGTGTCCTATCAAACTACCTAATCTTATTTCCACTCTTCATTTACATGTACTCAAGTCCAAGTAGCCTGCTCTTCTTGTTCTCTGTTTTTACATGTGCTTTTCCTTGTGTTGGAAAACTGTTTTCTCCATGATTGAAAATGCCAATCCTTTTTCTACCCCCAAGCCTTATTTGGATATCTGCTGTCCACTCTGTGTTCTCTCTGTGGGCCTACTGTATTACAGCTGATGAAACTTGGGCTTTTATAGTAGGGCTTGCTTCTTTGGAAGAACAATACAGCTATAAATAGTTTGGAACACATAATATTTTAAATCAATACTTGCCTGTGCATACATTGGTAATTGGTGTTTCTCATGGTCCTTGAATTACATTCATTCTTTCTTTCCCTAATTGGTTCACTTGAAAAATGTGGGATTGCTCTAACTCTTAGTTTTTGATCAATAATTGTTACCAATGTTGTTTAGTTTGTAGAACATGAGTGGTTCTACAGCAACTTGGATAATAACTGTGGGTCAGAGACCCAAGTTATGGAAAAATATTTCCCAACTTTTGGTCCAAGAAACTGTTAAGGTGATGTTTCCCAATCAACTTTTCCTTCCTTTTCTTTAGAGAGCAAGTAGGTCTTAAGTAGATTCTTTCAGCATCCCATTCTTTCACACCTGTCCTATGTCCCAAGAAGCTTACATGCATGTTATTTCATGGTATATTTGAATTAGAAAATACCAAGCTAGAGTAAAGTCTAGGAGTTGATTTTTTGTTGTTGTTGTTGTTGGTGGTGTTAACTTTCTTAATCTCACAATTACAAGAACATTCATTTGAAATAGATTGGATATAGGTATATGCAATCAAATCAGCTTATCTGATTTTTTTTAGTTTTCCCTAATCTATATGAGAGCAATATTGCTTTACATTGTATGCCTTTTAAAGTTTTATTTACAACCAGTAGAATATTATACCATATCCTCTAAAAAGTTACATAAAATTAATAATTTTAACCTACTTGTAGAAATACAGTGAAAGAAAATTTCTTATAATAATAGTATAAAATAAAAAAATCCATTTTAAATCAAAGAATAGTAAGCAAATTTATTTTTGTACTCAATCAATTACAAAGACCTACTAATTTTATTTTAAAATATCTGCTTCAGTTGGAGAATGTTTGGCTGCAAGGAACAGAGGACACAATAACTATTCAGTTTGGGTTTCCCAGGAGGTGGAATAAGAACTCCATCAATAACAAGCTAATCCTCTCTTGCTTTCAATGGCTGTGTAGTTTCTTATTCTTTTTTAGCCTCCTATTTATTGGCTCTAGAGTCCTCCTTCTTTACCAACTGACTTCCTTCCTAGTTTATATTCCTTTTAACTTGAGTTGCTCATGGGTTAACACACTCTTTCTCTCTCTGACCTTCAACCATAGACTCTTACGATGTCAGATCCTCCTGTTTTAAGAGTCCCATCACTCTTTTTCATAATTCCAAATTCTTGGAAGGAAATATGGTCTAACTTCTGTTTTCAAGGCAGACTTCAGAAGTCATGTTTGCTCACCAGTTTGGGTGAGTCATCTTGGTTCAGGTTCCCACTCTGGTTCAATGAAGGAGTGGGGTTACATGGCATAAAACATGGCCACCTCAGTGAGGCTGTGAACCTGGCAACAATCAACATCTCTAGTACACTTGTCCATTTCTTTTTGTTCCAACTATCCCCAGGCCAAACTAAGACATCATCTTATCTCTTGGTTATTACCATTGACTATTAATTGGCCTCCCTTCAGTCTTCAGTCTTAATCTCTTTATCCATCTAGCACATCACCATGAGATTTTATCTTCTCCCAATCTGTGCTTCTCTTGCCTTTGCCAGCCTAAAAATTCATCTGTGGCTCCCCAAGGCATATAATAGCAATTCCCAAAGTGTGTTCTACAGGATGCAAATAGGGTTTTACAAGTATTCTATCTTGAAATAGATTGGTAAATACTGATTTAGCCAGTTATCACCAAGTTTATTTTCTCAGAACACAGTAGGGACATTAATATGCTGATAGGTATTGTAATCCTTTCAGGAGGGATATAATAAGCGGTATTTTCAAGCTTATTTAAACATTTTTTCATGGATTGTTAAGTCTCTACAGAATATACTTTAACAAAACACTGGCCCAAAGCAGAAAATAAAATTCACTATCTGGTATATTTAAGCCTTCAACAATCTATATTCTCAAACTTGTATCCCATGCATGAATTTTCTGTATAGTTATGAAAAAGGATATTTAGTCCCATTGCTTTGACCTTAGGAATATTTTCACTCTACATTTCTGGACTTAATGGGCCATAAAACAAAACAGCTATAATATCTTTGTTTCTGTCTCTCATCTTTCTTCCTGTGTTTCTTTATGGGGGCCCTCTCCTTCTTTCTTATTTCCCCATTCTTTTTCTCTCTACTCTTTCATCCCCTTTTTCTTCTGTTTTTCTGTCCTCTCTGCCTATCTCACAAAATTGGTCATAATTTTTTCTTTAAACCAAGGAACAAACCTTGCAATGGTAGAAGCCATAATCTATAAAATGTGCTATAGATAAAAAATTATTTATGAGTCAAATCTTCCCCGAAAGCATTAAAAGAAAAGGCCTGTCACCAATTAAAGTATTTTTTAGAACAAAATAAAAAAGGAAAAATAGGAAATATTTTAACTAGTATAACAAAACTGATAAAAAAAGTGAATCAAATTAAAAAGATTACCTTCCAACATTTTTAAATGAGAAGTCATTAATTTTTCATTATTATGATTAAAATGCTTGTATTCAAGGTATTATTTAAATCAGAATATGTTCAAGGTCAAAACAGCAATCATAAATGTTGGATAAAAATATCAGAATTCCTTTTAATTCTCTAGCATGTGCACGTAAACTGTTCATATGATGGAGACATTTTCCTTCCAACTTTGCACATGTGACTCTAAATATTCTTCTCTCTGCTTTCCATTGTTCTGTTTTCTACTGATTCTTCAGGACCACATTCTCATGAACTTTCTGTGATTACCTTGTTCCACCTTAATATCCTTGAAAATTCATGATACTAATGAGAAAGTTTATCAATTACATGTTCTTGAAACAGTTTGTTCTCAGAGCACAGTTGTGTGTGTGTGTGTGTGTGTGTATGTATGTCTCAATCCCAATTTATGCTTAAACAATTGATTTTGGAATTGTGTCTAGCCACTGTTATTGGCAAGAAATGGATAATACACCAAGATTTGACTACACCAATAAAAAAATCCCACAAGTAGTAAGAGAACAGAACAATTGATATAGATAATTTGCTATGTGACTTTTGAGCAAACGAAACAAAACAAAACAAAACAACAAAAAAATTGGCTACTAAAACATACTTCTATGGGATATGAATGTGTATTTGTGTTGTCATAGGTATGTTTTCTCAATACTTATGAGGTCCACACAGTAGCTAACCAAAGTTTAACTTCCATCTTGGGGAAGTCCTGCTACTTTCTCAAATAAAGCAGCAAAAATCTCTGGAATATAAAAGCCGTGCCTAACAAAAGAAAACAGAACAATTTGCCAAGGCTTTGAACTTAATACTTGAACTTATGAAATTTATTCCTATAATCATGAAACTAAACCTAATCATAATGACTGAAAACCTCCTTGTTACTCAAATGTGGCCTCTCTATAAGCCAAACAAACCAAATGAATGCTATACCTCCCCCATCACAAACATAGGACATGATTCCTGGGAATGAGTCTCCCTGGCACTGAAGGGTTTTTTTTTTACTGGAATAAAAATTTATTTTGCAAATCAGAGGGTTTTCATTTATTTGTTTGCAATAAATTGATTGTGCTGAGGAATTTTTACCAACCACTAACCAATAGTGCATTTGGGGAAAAACATGACCAAAAATGGGGAAACATTAAATAATAAAGTTTTTTTATGGCTAAGAGATTTTAAAGTGAGTTGGGAAGTCATTCTGGAGGTTATGATTATGCATGTCTAGGCAGGTTCACAAACTGCCACAGTAAACAAAGCCTCAGAGAGGAGTGTTCCCAGGGTCTCTAGAGATGTCTGGACACCAGAGGCAAGGTACGCAGCCTCATGAAGTCAACACCCCCTTTGGGGGGCCCTATTTGGGAATAAATGATAATCTATTTCCCCAATATAACACAGTTATAAATAATTCCCTTACTCATGAGTCTTCTCCTTTTATTTGAACCTACAATTTTCAAAATACCCGTTAAATATATCTCAGAGACTTAAAGCTTTGGATTATTCATGTGCCAGTTGAGCCCTGAATTCCAGCAGAGTTGCAGCCAATGTCTACTCTCCAGTTCTTTGGGCTTGGCTTGCACAACTGACAAAACAACAATGATGGGCAAGTCTCATCCCCCCAAACAAGGGGTATCCACAACTGCAAGCAAAACAATTCTTTCCATCTGCCCCGTAATATCTAAATCCCCTCTCAGCCTGAAGCAGTCAGAGCCGACTTTATCCCAAATCCATCCAGACTGAGGTAGGAACAAACATAAGGGAGGAGTGTTACCATGGACCAAAGTAGATTTATTGTTGTGGTTATTAACTTGTTTTAATGGAAAAACTTGTAACATTGATATAAAGATAGTGGTTACTAGGGGTTCAGAAGGGAAGGAGAGAGATGAATAGGTGGAACACGGGGCATTTTTAAGGCGATGAAATTGTTCTGCATGATACTGCAGTGACAGACACTTGATATTATACATTTGCCAAAGCCTATAAAACTGCACAGCACAAAGTGTAAACCATAATGTAAACTATAGGCTTTGGTTAGTAACAATGCTTCAATATTCGTTCATCAACTTTAATAAGTATACCACACAAATGTAAGATGTTAATAATAGGGGAAACTATGTGTGTGGGGTGTGTGCGGCTGTGTGAGGGGGTTTATATGGAAATTCTTTATACTATACTTTTGGTTTAATTTTTCTGTAAATCTAAAACTTCTCTAAAAATAACATTTATTATTACAGAAAAACACTGGCTAGTTGAAATAATGGTCAACATTAATTAATTATTTTAGAGTAAAGATAATTCTTTAATCAACAGGTAATTCTTATGCAAGTTTAGTAGAAACAAATATCACAAAATGTTCATTACCTATTGAAGATGTTATCAATAATTTCTTAAATTGAATTCCAACAAGGATAAGAAGCATGACAACCATGATTTTAATTAGTTTCATTTGATAAATTGTATCTTAAAAATAAATATTATATACCATCCAAATGAATCCTTTCATATACCTTTAAAATTTATTAGTAAGTGAGGTATCCACAGACTAATCTCACAAGTCCCTAGATTATGATTATAAAAGGAAAGTAAAAAATTATGTATCAAACTTAACAAAGCTGAGGAGCCTCACCTGCACCTGAAGATGATTTAGGTAAGGAGATCCTTAACCTCAAGGCTGAACCTCCAACGGCCCATGATGAAGCAGGCCATTAATTATTTGAGCCCAAGTTTTTCATTTGTAAAATGAGAAGAATTAAACCAGATTATTTCTAAGGTCTTTCCCCCTCTTTTAATGATTATCACCTGCAATTTTCCATTATTTGTACCACATGACCATCTTGGTGGAATTAATGGTTGACTACATTAACTTATTAGATTCTGTATACTTGTATTGGGGATAATTAGGTAGTAGATTCCCAGAGAGCAATAATCACATCCTGTCTGTATTCTGTAAAATTTCCATAGTGCTTTAGAGCCAGGTATTCACTAGATATTAAATAAATATTAAACAATGAACATGCATGTTAATCTGTGGTGTCCTAGGATGATTGCACCATTTTTGCTGAACTTCTTTTGCTTATTAAAACCATTAACAACATGAGCATGTGCTCTTTGCTACTATAACATGACAAGTAAGGGTGCTTACAACAGTGACCTATTTCAGAGCTTTTCAAGTAACTGGAAATTGAGTTCTAACTTCAGGGTAGAATTCAAGAATAATTTACACAGTGTGAACTGTCCTTTGGGAAATATGTCTCATCATACTGCTGTCACAAAAGAGGTTGCCTTCATGGGTTATTTGGGATATGTTTTGACAAGTTGATCTTTGTTTCAAGGGATACTTTAGTGAAGAGTAAAAAGATCATTGGTCAGCAAATTAGATGCTTCAAGGAGAGACCTACATGCTGGGTTTCATAAGTGAGTCTTTGTGAGCTATTTGGAGTGAGGCCATGCTATGATGCATATTTAAGAATGATGGTTTTTCACCATTCAGAAACCCCCAAATGAAGCAGAAACTTTATTTTTTTTAAAGATTTATTTATTTTATTACATATCTCCCCTCCCCCCTGCTGTGGCGAAGTGCCAAGACCGGCTTTCCCCGCTTGTGGGCGGCTTCTGCTTCTGTTCACGGCTGGCTCTGCTTCAGTTTCCGGGTGGCTGGCTGCGCTCCATTCGCAGGCGACCTGCCCTGCCCGTGGCAGCTTTTGCCCTGTCCATGGCAGCTTTTTGCCCTGCCCACGGCGGCTCTGGCCCGCCCATGGCAGCTTGCCCTTCTCAAGGCGGTCTGCCCACTAGAAGAGGTCCCCGGGAACCGAGCCTGGGGCCTCCCATGTGGTGTACTGGTGCCCTATCCACTGGGCTATCGCTGGTCCCTGAAGCAGAAACTTTAAAGAGTTATTTTAAATAGAACATTTTCTTTTAATAATTGCTGTATTTTCAACTCAAAGTCCTTGATGAAATCTTTCTGATCCCTTCAAGTCTCTTCTAAAAGGTGCTATTGCCTGCATCTTGACCTTTGACCTGTATTTACTATTTGGAGGATTGAGTGTTGAGTTTACTAATCATGGGAAAACCGACTTTGAAACTCATAAAAAAATGCCTAGGAAAATGTCACATGAATATATGCAATAGAACCAGTTTTTCCTCAATGGGTATCAGTGAAACTGTGATAATAAGGCATAAAATGGATGGCGAGTTGCTTATTATCTGGTTAGTTTAGTTAATATAGTCAGCTAAAGGGAACAAATCTAACATTCTATCTGATGCCTTTCTGTTTTTGTTTATGTTACTTGAACTCATTATGCAGGCAGCTTCTAAAATGAAAGGCCGTTTTTTGCAGCCTACAAAGAAGTGCCCTATTTAATCCAAAGGCCATTAGATTGTAGTGTCATATTCACATACTCACATGCACACACATGCGTGAAATCATACTTACATATATCTACCACCAACCTTATTTCAAAGTCTTTAGTAAAATTAAGGTATAAAGTGATTTTGAGACACAGGACAAAGCAAAGTCATCTAAAAATTTTTTTTTCAATTAATGAAAAATACTACTGTACTAGTGTTGTTACTTACATTATTACCATCTGTCATTGGAAATTTTATTTTTCAAGAAAAAAAGAGGCTTTTCCTGACACACCTCGATTCTTTGCTTTCCACAGCATTCCTTCTGTCTCAGTAGTTGAAATGAATTTCCAAGATAATGCTTAAAGGAAAGATTTGATCTTTTGTGGTCCCTGAGCTTGTGATGCGTGCAAGAGGAAGGATAGTAATGTTATAAAGCTGAATCCTTTGCATCTTATATGATTCATCAGATTTCTACCAAATTGCTGAGCCCAGGAAAGCCAGGCTGGTCCTGCTGGCAGTAATGAGACACCATGAATTGGTTCTTGCCCTGAAAAATGGTTTATGGAAATGTCTCTGGTGAAGTCTACCCTTCAGTTCTGTGATTGTAGGGAGATGCTCCAAGAAGGAATGACTGACTGGTGATGACCCCACCCTCCAGTGGGAATCTGTGTCAGCTAGATGAATGAAGCCATTTTCCAATAATTATCCTGAGGCTTTGATAGGAGTCCCAGGGCCTGTTCCCTCTGTTATTTTGACCACTCCTAGGGCAGTAGGCTGAGAAGCCTGAGTGAACCATGCTGGCAGCTCCACATCAGTCACACCAGGGTTGTTTTTGCCAGCGCTTGGATTTCCTCCTGTCAGATGGGAAGGTTAAAGAAGCGAGTCAAATCATGCTCATACTTTCATCTGAAGAATTTTCTTAGCAAGATGATTTTCATTGAATACTCAAAATAATATAAGTAAAAGTATCTCTTTCCAGAGCAACATTGACATGAATAATAAGTAAAATTTTGGCTGAATTTAGAATAATGGTACATTTCTACAAATGCTTCTGGCTCATAGCCCTGGAAAGGCAAGAAACCAAGTATTTCTTTTGGGCATAGGCTTTCTTGTACTTCTCTGGTAGTTTAAATTAAGTCTTTTTGAGAATATTCATGTTTAATTTCTTAGATTGTTCTTCAAAATCTTTCCAAGTCCATTGTTGGAGTTCATGATACATAATATTACTAGATTAGAAGTGAGAGGATGATTCATCTGAGGTTTGAATTCTATTTAAACCTGGCAGAAAAATAAAATTATTCTGTTGTTTGTACTTGCATTTTCTGAAGTATACTTCAGATTTGTTTTTCTTTTCATGTCACTGTCATCCTGTCAGCACACAGCAAATCATGGAGTCATCTCAACCTGGGATTAGTTACTCATTCTGTCACTTGACAACCTGGTGATCTTAGGTAAATTATACTATTTATCTGACAATAGAGAAATGCTCATAGTGAGACAAAATGGCATTGGTTTAGGTGGGCACTAGCCATCTCTTTCACAGAGGACAGCTGATTGAGGACAGGATCCTGCCTGAGTGGTCTGGTTTGGGAGCCCATGGAGTGAGTACCTTAGGGACATGGATCTGGAGGGAGCTGGACAGTGAGGTGGATTGCTCAAGATAAAATCATAAGCTTTTCCCCATCTGGCTAAGCCCAACCCTCAGGGCAGAGGACTAGG
>PVKH010035111.1:0-11769 GCA_004027955.1 Chaetophractus vellerosus | reverse complement strand
CCCCCTTTTGATCAAGGTCTTTTTCCAATTGCATTGCTAGTTGGTGCTTTGTAATAATCCCTTGGGGCCAGGGAGGCTCATCCCTGGTAGTCATGTCCCTTGCTGGGGGGAAGTTATTGCATTTATGTGCTGAGTTCGGCTTAGAGAGAGGCCACATTTGAGCAACAAAGTGGCTCCCAGGAGGTAACACTTAGGCACCCTATAATACTAGGCTAGGTTTCAATTTCAAGAGTAAAGGTTCATAAGCACAGTCATCAATATCAAGAGCCTGTCAATGGACCATCTCCTTCACTAGCCATTGCCTCTGTACTTGGGGGATTCTTGCTGTTCCATTAGAGAATATGGCAGAGCTCCCCAGGATGGGAATTCAATATTCTTTTGTTTATTATGTGAATCTCCACCCACCATGACAATACTCTATGAACATTTGAACACATTTACATGACTTTTATGTGTGCCCAGGTGAACCTCTTCCCATGTATCCCCCTCTTTTAGCTATTATTTTCTTTTTCATGCACTTTCCTGGTCTGGCCAGTAGATGGTGCTCTTTGGCAGACCTCTCAGCTCAGACCCAAGGTGCTAGTGGGGAATGCATTCCGTGTAATTCCTTGGGTGGGTGGACAGTGCTGAAGTAATGTCCTTAGGGCTTCCAAGTCTCACAAACAAACTTTCTTAGACACTGTTCTCCACCCTTGGCTGGCCACACTTTCTCTCCCTCTGCCTTATCAGCAACCAACCCAGAGAGGGTTTCTCTCTTTGTAGTTTCTAATATTCACACACTGAGGTCCTTCCTGACATAAAATCTTCATGAGGAACACCAGAAGAGTCTGACACCAAATATATAGAGCAATAGGCTTTGGGAACAATGGTCTCCAAGAGAAAGAATCCAAGATGGTGGAGTAGGGAATGGCAGAATGCACTCCTCCTCCAGAAACTGCAGGAAGGTAGGCAAGTTTGTCTGGCAGAAGGGAAGGTGCAGGACCATGGGGGTAATTGGAGAGGGCACCTAGAGAGGGTGGATCCAGTTGACTAGGGGAGAGGGAAGCCATGGGAGATAGTGCAAGCAAACCAGAACACAGCCAGCTCAGAGGGAGAGGGAGGCTGGGGAAGTGGTTTGGCTGAAAAAGAAGGACTCAGCTGGCTATGAGAGTGAGGCAAGCCACCGGGTGACCAGGGGTGCGTCCTGGTGCCCAGCCGGAGTAGCTATACTAATATTGGACAAAACAGGCTTTAAATGCAAAACTATTGTAAGAGACAAAGAAGGACACTATATATTAATAAAAAGGGTAATCTATCAAGAAGAAAGAACAATCATAAATATTTATGCACCTAATCAGGGTATCCCAAAATACATGAGGCAAACAATGGCAAAAACTAAAGGGAGAAATAGATGCCTCTACAATCATAGTGGGGGACTGTAATACACCATTATCACCATTAAACAGAACATCTTGACAGAGGGTTAATTAAGAAACAGAGACCTTGAATAATATTTTAGAGGAACTAGACCTAATAGACATATACAGAGCATTACACCCAAATACAGCAGGGTACACATTCTTCTCAAGTGCGCATGGATCATTCTCCAGGATAGACCACATGCTAGGCCACTGAACAAGTCTCAGCAAATTTAGAAAGATTGAAAATAGGCAAAGTAATTTCTCTGACCACAGGGGAATGAAGCTGGAAATTAACAAGTGGCAGAGAACCAGATTAGGCACAAATAATATGGAAATTAAACAACACACTGTTAAACAATCAGCAGGCCAAAGAGGAAATTGCAAAAAACAGTCAGTAATGACCTTGAAATGAATGAAAGTGAGAACACAACATATCAAAACTTATGCATCTCAAGCTATGGTAAGAGGGAAATTCATAGCCATAAATACCTATATTATAAAAGAAGAAAGAGCTAAAATCAAAGACCTAACTGCATACCTGGAGGAACTAGAAAAAGAACAACAAACTAATCCCAAAGAAAGCAGAAAGAAGGAAATAACAAGGATTAGAGCAGAACAAAATGAAATTGAGAGTAAAAAAAACACTGGAAAAAATTAACAAAACCAAAAGTTGATTCTTTGAGAAGATTAATAAAATTGACAAACCCTTAGCTAGACTAAGAAAGAAGATGCAAATATGAAATAAAAAACAAGAGAGGTGATATCAACACTGATCCTACAAAAATAAAGAGTACTATAAGAGGATGGTTTGAAAAATTGTATGCCAACAAGATGGATAACTTAGATGAAATGGAAAAATTTCTAGAAACACACAAGCAACCTACACTGATGGAAGAAGAAATAGAAGAACTCAACAGACCAATCACTAGTAACAAGAATGAATTAGTCATCAAAAACCTCCAACCAAGAAAAGCTCAGGACCAGATGACTTCACAGATAATTCTACCAATCATTCCAGAAAGAACTAACACCAATCCTGCTTAAACTCTTCTAAAAAATAGAAGTGGAGAGAACATTGCCTAACTCATTTTATGATGCCAACATCACCCTAATACCAAAGCCAAACAAAGATACCACAAAAAAGGAAAACTATAGACCAATCTCTCTAATGAACCTAGATGCTAAAATCCTCAGCAAAATACTTGCTAATTGTATTCAACAACACATCAAATGGACTATATACAATGTTAAAGTGGATTTTATCCCAGGTATGCAATTGATCAATGTAATACACCACATTAACAGATCAAAAGGAAAAAATCACACGATTATCTCTATTGATGCAGAAAAAGCATTTGACAAGATAACAGCATCCTTTCTTGATAAAAACACTTCAAAAGATAGGAATAGAAGGAAAGTTCCTCAACATGATAAAGGGAATATATGAAAAATTCACAGCTAACATCATACTCAATGGTGAAATGCTAAAGGCTTTCTCTCTAAGATCTGGAACAAGGCAAGGATGCCCACTGTAACTCTTCCTATTTAACATTATATTAGAGATACTTGCTCGAGCACTTAGGCAAGAAAAATAAATAAAAGGAATCCAAATTGGAAAGAAGTAAAACTTTCACTATTTGCAGATAACATGACCCTTTACATAGAAAGCCCTGAGAAATCTACAACACATCTTCCAGAGGTGATAAATGAGTTCAGTAAAGTGGCAGGATATAAGATCAACATGCAAAAATCAGTAGCATTTCTGTACATTAATGAGCAATCTGGGGAGAAAATCAAGAAAAAACTTCCATTCACAATAGCTACTAAAAGAATCAAATAACTAGGAATAAACTTAACTAGATTCAAAGGACTTGTGCACAGAAAACTATACAACATTGTTAAAGGAAATCAAAGAAGACTTAAATAAATGGAAGACTATTCCATGTTCATGGATTGGAAGACTAAATATCATTAAGATTTCTGTCCTACCCAGATTGACTTACAAATTTAACACAATCCCCATTAAAAATTACAAGGGCACTTTTTACTAAACTGGAAAAGCCAATTATGAAATTTATTTGGAAGGGCAAGGGGCCCCAAATAGCCAAATACATATTTTAAAAAGAAAAATGAAATTGGAGGAATCATGCTACCTGAATGTAAAGGATACTACAAAATACAGTGGTCAAAACTGCATGGTATTGGCACAAGGAGAGACATGCTGCTGGCCAATGGAACCAAACTGAGAGTTCTAATATTGATCTGCACATCTATGGCCAACTGATATTCAACAAGGCCATCCAGCCCACTGAACTGGAGCAGAAGAGCCTCTTCACAAATGGTGCTGGGAGAACTGAATATCCATATCCAAAAGAATAAGAGAAGATCACCATCTCATGCCCTATACAAAAATTAACTCTCAAAATGGATCAAAGACCTAAATATAAGAGCCAATTCCATAAAGCTCCTATAAGATAACATAGGGAAGCATCTACAAGATCTTGTAGTAGAAATGTTTTCATAAACTTTATACCCAAAGCATGAGCAATGAAAGAAACAAATAGATAAATGGGACCTCCTCAAAATTCAAAACTTTTGCACCTCAAAGGAGTTTGTCAAGAAAGTGAAAAGGCAGACTACTCATTGGAAGAAACTATTTGGGAACCATTTGTCCAATAAGGGTCTAACATCCAGCATATATAAAGAAATCCTACATCTCAAAAATAAAAAATACAAACAACCCATTTTAAAAATGGGCATGAGATCTGAATAGACACTTTTGCAAAGAGGAAACACAAATGGCTAAAAAGCACATGAAAAGATGCTCATCATCACTCTCTATTAGGAAATTGCAAATCAATATTTCAATGAGATGTCATCTTACCCCTATTAGACTGGCTGCTATTAAAAAAAAAAACACAGAAAACTACAAGTGTTGGAGAGGATGTGGAGAAATAGGAACCCTCATCCACTGCTGATAGGAATGTAGAAAGGTGCAGCCATTGTGGAGTATGGTTTGGTAGTTCCTCAGGAAGCTAAATATAGAGTTGCCTTATGATCCAGCAATACCACTACCAGGTATATACCCAGAAGAATTGAAAGCCAGGACACTAACAGATATATGCACGCCAGTGTTCACAGCGGCATTATTCACTATTGCTAAAAGTTGGAAGCAACCCAAGTGTCCATCAACAGATGAATGGATAAGCAAATTGTGGTATATACATACAATGGAATATTACTCAGCTGTAAGAAGGAATGAAGTTATTGACACACACAACAACATGGATGGATCTTGAAGACCTTATGTTGAATGAAGTAAGCCAGTCAATAAAGTATAAATATTGCATGACCTCACTGATATGACCTAAGCCTATCGAGCAGACTCACAGAGCTAGAGTCTAGAAGATAGGTTATTAGGTGACAAAAAAGGAGTAGAGTGAGGTGAGCCAGTGCTCAATATGGGCAAAACCTAAGATAAGGTGGAAGGGGGTAGCTTGGCAGTGGATGGGGTGATGGTGGTGCAGGGATGTGAATGGGGTCAATGGTGTTGGAGTGTGAGGGTGAGCAGGGTTGGGGTGCATAGGTTGGGCTATCCATGGAACTAGGGGGAGGGCTGGAGAAGGAACAGGTGAATTCTGGGGTGGAGGTCTCTGGTTGAAAATACAATGGTGGGGAAGTTGTTTTGGCAAATATGGCAGGGGAAGGTCACTGGTACAGCGTGTCAGTGGTGGGGGGATGTGTGGGAAAGGGTGCACCTGGGGCATGCTTTTATGGAATATGAATGTGTTCCTGTGGTCATTGGGTGTTACCTCAGTGGGTGGAGACCCACACAATAAACAGCAAAATATTAAACTCCCATTCTGAGGAGTTTGCTACATTCTCACATAGAGGGACAAGAATCTCTCAAGCACATAGGCAGTGCCTAATAAAAGAAAACAGACCAATATGTCAAGCCCCCAGTATTAAGGCATGTCACTATGAACCTTAGTCTTGTAAAATTGAAACTTAGCCCAATAATAACTCTTGCCTATGAGTTACCTCCTGAAAACCTCCTTGTTTTACTCAAATGTGGCCTATTAGCCAAACTCACAAATAAATGCACTATCTGCCCCCCAGTGCAGGACATGACTCCCCTGGATAAGCCTCTCTGGCACCAAGGGATTAATACCAAGTACTAACCAGTGATGCATCTGAAATAAAAGACCTTGACCAAAAGGTGGAAACATCAAACACAAAAGAGTTTTTATGGCTGAGAGACTTCAAAATGATTTGGGAGATTACACTTATGCATGACTCAGGCAGTTCTCACTAACTGCCACTGTGAACAAAACCTCAAATAAAGGTGTTCCTGAGGGCTCTAGAGCCATCTGGACACTATAGGCAAGGCACACACCACCTTGAAATCAGCTCCCTGTCGGTGGGCCTTACCTTGAAATATATGGCAACCTACTTCCTTAATATAACAAAGTTAGACTCATATAATTTCCCTACACATGATTCTTCTACCTCTTTTATTTGAGCCTATAATTAGCACTATACTCATTAAATATATGTCTCAGAGACTTAAATCTTTGGTCTGATCATTAATCAGTTGAGCCCTGAATCTCAGAAAAGTTATGGCCAACATGTACTCTCCAGATCATTGCACTCAACTACAGACCTTGGTTAGAAGCAATGCCTCAATATTTAATCATCAATTGCAACAAATGTACCCCACAATTGTAAGATGTTATTAATAGGGGAAAATGTGGGAGGAGGAGAGGAAGAGGTGGGATATATGAAAATCCCTTATATTTTCAATGTAACTTTTTTTAAATCTAAAGTCTCTTTACAAATAAAGTTTATTACATTTTAAAAATGGGGAGCGGATGTGGCTCAAGCCTCTCACATGGGAGGTTCCAAGTTCGGTTCCCAGTGATTCCCCAAAAAAACAAAAAAACAAAAATAAAACAACAAACAAAAACAAATGATAAAACCCACTCAGGGAAGCCAATGTGGCTTGGTAGTTGAGCACGGCTTCCCACATGCAAGGTCTTCTTCAAGAAGAGCAGTTAGATGTGAAAGCAGACCCTAGCCCTAAATTCTTGCTCCAGTTTTGTGACGATCAGCTGTGAAAAGCAGCATTGATGACAATATGTGAGGCTCCTATATATCAAACTGATGAACTTGAGAGTCGTGGAGGGTAAATATGAGGGGAGTAGTAGTTCATATAAGGAGAGGGAAGAACGAGCTAATAATGCTGCTTCTCGAAAGCCACAAAATGAGGCATTTCTGTTCAATCTCAGTTAATAGGCTTTTTAAACTGAGTACCAACTCTGCCTGAGGTTCTTAACACATAATCTCCTTTAACCCTTCCAGCAGCCCTCTGAGGCTGCCGTGTTCACTCGTTCTCCTTGTTACAGATGCCGAGAAGGAGCCCCAGGATTGAAGGATGTACACGGTCACAGAGAAACTGGCAGAGCCCTTGACCTTGGGTCTGTCCAGTGCACCATACTGTACCTCACAGCCGCTCATGAGCTTGTTTAGATATTCATAAGCTTCACAGTCGACAACAAAAGTGCTAACATGGGCCTCACAAATAACTCTCTGTACAACTAGAGTCTTAAGAGTTAAAAAAAAAAAAAAGACTTTAGACGATCCATTCTTTTTTTTTTTTTTGTAGCAAGTTGACAGTTACCTTTCTTATTATTAGAAAATACTCATTGCGACAAATGTCTATTGTCTTGGTTGGAAACATTTCTCCTATTGGTCTAATTTTGCTCTTTGAACACACAAAGAAAAATGCCTATTGCGTCTTTTAAGCCAGCTTATCAAGCAACCAGTCAATTTGGGAGAAAATCAGCTAAATTTGTTTTGTGCCTAGATTTATAAATATATGTTCAAGGGAAAAGAGAGAGACAAGGCCTCACAGTCCCAGCGGAAGAAGTATTTCTTGAAACATAAATCGTATTTCTTTTTTTTTCTGAAAATAGTGTACAAAATTGCTAAACACTTTTCTTTTCATCAAGATAGAAAAGGGAAGCCAAGAAAGTTTGAAGGAAGTCTCCCAGGGTTTGGAGCAAAGCCATGGTTTATGTGCACCCACGGGCAGGAGCTCAGACAGATCCAAAGTTCTCCGGTGCCTTCTCCACTCTCCTCCCCTCCCCCAGGAATAGATAATAGACATGTAAGGATGGCTTGCTCACACTCTCGCTTGAACGTTTGCGCTTGGTTGATCTTGCCAGCCTCAGGTTGGCCAGTAAAAAGTTCCACCTTGAGGCGAGATGGAGGCTTGTCCCCACCCCAGCCCACTACCCATAAGGCATCCTCTAGGGGACGGTGCTGGGTGCTGGCAAATGGCTGCGGCACAGGTTGGATTCCAGCCACCGAGGGACAGGGATATTTCCAGCTCAGGCAATAGGACCAGAAGAGAGGGAAGCCCAGGTCCAAGGAGAGAGAGTCCGGTGCCCGACTGTGGAAATCAAGTTGAACATAAAACTGGAGGGCCAGAGGCTGGCAACACACTGAGATACGAGGCCACAAGCAGAAGTGGGACAGGATCCCTCTGGGGGTGGGAGGACGCTGGAGCCTGAGCCAATACTGGCTCCTGAGGCTTTTGTGTGGCAGATCTGTGGCCGGCAGTGGATTTTGGCTATCTTAAACATAGAAGCTAGGGTCTAAAACAGTAGATTAAATCTCAGAAATAACGTGCTTGGCGGACCTAAAGATTTTATAATCATTCATCCATTCATTATTCAGCAAGTATTCGGACAGCTCAGGGCCTGTGATTTGTCCTGAGAATGCAGAAAAGAAACGAGGTGAGGACCCTACTTGGAGATGCCTACAATTACCAAAGGACACCCGTAAAATGAAGAATTGCAGAACCGGTGCCGTGGGTCAGTCGGGAGGTCTGGGGGAGCGCAGAGGAGCTCGCTGCTGTTTGAAGCGGGGGCGGGGGGGGGGCAGGGGGCTGGAGCTGTGCGGATGTAAAGAGAGGCCGAGCCCCGGGCCCAGGAGCGCGCACCGCGCCGTGCTGCCCATGCAGCCGCTGCGGGCGCTGAGATCAGTTATGTCAACAGGAGCCCCTTCCAGGGCCCAGAAGGCATCAGCCGCCGCCTGCATCATGTCTACATCTGCCAGCCAATATTTGCCCAGCTTGGGGTCACGAAATATCAAAGAGCTACAAAATGAACACGAGATGCCCTGGGGCTTTGCACAAAGTCATCTAGAAAGGTCTTTGTGGGAAATAATCCACAAATAAATGACACAGAAGGATTTGAAACATATAGCCAGGTTCTATCTTACAAGTTGACCAGAAATATTTCTTTTGGTGGCAGGTTGGTATGTGTGGAGTTTTTTCCTCCCCCCTTAGACATCCTGTTTGGCTCTCCTTACTATTTCATTTCATTAGGAAAAAGCAGTTGGTCCTCTAAGAACCAAGCCCTTCTCAATTTTGCAAAGCTCCTCACCCTGAGATTTCAGTTTTCCACGTTGGGTGTGTTGCCCTCCATGAGTGCAGATGGAGGGCGCTAGAATATTTACCTAAAGAGCCATTTCTCACAGTTGCACACAAGGCACAAATCATAAAGGAAAACATTCTGAGATCTGACCACATAAAAATTAAAATGTTTATATGTTAACAAAATTATAAACAAAATTATATCAAATGAACATGAGGAAAGTATCTGCAAAATATATCAGAGACATAAGGGTGGAAGTATTAATATTTTAAGAGCTTTTAAAATTAGATAAGGTACTTAACACAGTAGTACAAAAGAATATAATGATAAGTAATTCATAAAAGAAGAAATACTAATGGAAATATATATATATATATATATATATGAGAAAATTGTTAACCTATTAATCAGAGCAAAATAAATCATTTATCCCTATCAGACTGGGAATGCTACAAATGAATACTCAAACCCAAGGTTGAAACTGTTTGACAAAATGAGCTTCTTATATAGTTCCTGGGGGAGAGTAACTTGGGGGAAAAGTGTTCTGGGGAGAAATTTTGCAATTGAATTTATTTATTTATTTTTAAGATTTATTTTTTATTTTCTGCTTTTTGTCTCCGCCACCCTCCACACCCCCTGCTGCGGTGACGCGCCGAGTCAGCTTCACCCGTGAGCGGCGGCCTCGACCAGTCGCAGGCGGCCTGCCCCGCTTGTGGGCGGCTCTGTCCCACCCGCGGGCGGCTCTGTCCCACCCGCGGGCAGCTCCACTCTGCTCGCAGGCGGCTCCGCTCTGCCCGTGGTGGCTTTGCCCAGCCCGTGGTGGCTTTTGCCCTGCCCACGGCGGCTCTGCCCTACCCACAGCAGCTTTTGCCTTCTCAAGCGGCCCGCCCGCCCAGAGAGGCCCCGGGGACTGAACCCAGGCCTCCCATGTGGTAAACCAGCGCCCTATCTGCTGGACTATACGGCCGGCCCATCAATAGAATTTAAAAACAATAAAAATGTCTATAAGAATTTGTTCTAAAGAAATTGTAAAATAATCATTCTCCTTTTTAGGAATTTTTAATGCAAAACAAAGTACAAAAATATCAGTCCAAGGTTATACATTTCAGTGTTAAATAAAAAGCTAATCACTGACATTTATTGAATGCTTGATCTGTGTCACCAGTCTAAGCTCTTTCTGTGTAATTACTTATCGCAAAAAATATCTTTAAGGTAGCACTATTATTATCATGAATTCTGTTTTCGGTTAAGGAAAATGAGGTTTCACAAGGCAGTGAGTTTGCCCTCATTTCTTTGACTCTTGATCTTGAGTGTTGTCTACTGGGGCTTCCAGGGCTCCCGATTGATGTTGATGAAAATCTGAAATGATCCAAATGTTCGACAATTCACATTGTGAACTATTACGCTGTGGTGAGAAATCACATGATCAAAAAGCATTTTTCAACGTGGGAAATGTACTCGGTAATTTCGTAGTGAAGAAAGCAATCTGGCAAAAAGATACACAGTGTGATGAAGCGCTGGTTGAATTTGAATTGAGATTGCTTTAATTTGAGGTGAAAACAAAGTTTCATTCTGTGGGCAAAATGAAATAGAGTCACTATAAATTAAAAATTAAAGTTGAAGCCTGCAGACACAGAGTTGCAAACTGGAAGCCATTACAATGTGGCCATACTATTTTAGCTTGTTAGCAGGACACCAGGTCCTCCTTGACCTTAGCTTATGAAGTGCAAAGATGCATTAAAACTTCAGATACTCGCTTTAGTCCATCTCATGAGGTTATTTTAGTATTCACTGTTCTTATAATTTAAATACTTTATTTAATTTGAAAACTCACTAGCAAGGCTCCCTCCAGCTTTCTCTCTGCTCCTATGGCTTGTCTCTCCCAGCTTCTGTTGATTTCAGCTCTTGGCTTCCAGGACTTTCTCTCTCAGCCTCTGGGTGTTTCTCTCTGTGTCTGAGGCCCCCTATCTCTATACTCATCCTGTTTATAAATAACTCCAGTAAGAGGATTAAGACACACCCTGGGCCATGCTTCATTGATGTACTCTAACCGAAGGCCCTTAACGGGAGTAATTTAATCAAAAGATCCCATATTCAATAGGGTCACACCCACAGGAATGAATTAGCTCTAAGAACATGACCTTTCCTGGGGTACATACAGTCTCAAACTACCACCCCCTCCCCTAAAATTTATTTACTCCCAGGGGAAAATTCATCTTGAATTTGCAAGTTTTGAATTGTCAGAAGCATTCAGGAATGTATCCCTTGCTAAGAATACAAATGTCTCTTACAAACAAAGGACAAGTTCTGGAAGGTGAATCTTCTTTTGAGTGTTGTCCAGGTTTCCTGTTTGAGACTCTATCACTTACGTAATGAGGGAAAATATTGCTTTTGAAAAGCATATTATATACAGGGGTGTAGTTCCATCGGTGATGGAATCAAGAGAAAGGAAGAAACTAACGTTGCCAGAGTGTTATGGTACCCTCAGCACACATTGTGTGCTGATGTCTGTCTTGGTTTGCTGGGCTGCTGTGGCAGATGCTTTAACAACGGGAATGTACTGGCTCATGGTTTGGAAGGCTAGAAGTCTGAAATCAAGGTGCCAGCAAGACTATGCTTTCTTCCCAACGCCTGTACGTTCTGGCGCTGGCTCTCCACAATCCTTGGCATCCCTTGGCTTGCATCACTGCCTCTGTCACACGGCACTCTCCCGCTCCTTGTGTCTGCTCCCCCCATTTCCTGTGACTTCCAGCTTTTGGCTCCTCTCTGTGGCTTCCTCTGACTTCTGGCTTCCTGTTCCTTCTCTTTATAAAGCCTGCAGTAAGATGGTTAACCCACCCTGTTTCTGTTGGGCCACACCTAAACTGAAAATAACATCCTCAAACCCATCCTGGCCACAAACCCACAGGAAAGAGGATTAAGCTTAA
>PVKH010035110.1:0-11760 GCA_004027955.1 Chaetophractus vellerosus | reverse complement strand
GAGTAGTTATATTTCCCCTTCCATAGGCGTTTTCTGTTGGGTTTTATTGTTTTGGTTTCCTCATTGTATTGTTTCAAAGTGGTAAAGAAGGCAAGGAGATTCCCTAGACCTTGAATCTTGGAAGTTGCCTTGAGTAGATGATTCTGGAAGCCACAAAGCTGGACCAGTTATAAAGTGAAGTAGGTATGAGCTGCTTTAGTAAGAAGAGCTTTAGTAAATCAGTCTTTCAACTGTTTCCGTGTGAATTTGAACGCTAAAACTGGTCTAGTAACAAATTTGTTTAAGATTACAGATTTAGATACTTTCTGCCTCCTTTAAGTTCATGGGATGGTCATTGTCATTTTAGGAAATGGCATTGGCTTTGTTTTAAATGTTGATAGGGAAAGAGTAGAGAACATAATGAATACTGCTTCCAATGGCTTTGTAACTTCTTTCTGGAGTCAGGGGTACAGGGGCTGGCATCATTTTGGCATTCCAAACACAGTGAGAGATCCAGGGAGAGAACCATGACCCAAGCATAACCCAGGAGAGTTTATACCTGGATGTGGCAAAAGTCCAGCGTCTTTATTTGTAGATTAGGGATCAGCAAACTTTTTCTGTAAATGACCAGTGGTAAATATGTTAGGCTTTGTGGGCCATATGGTCTCTGTCCCAACCATTCAACTCTACTAATGTAATGCGGGAGCAGCGGTAGATAATACCTAAACAAACGAATGTGGCTGTGTTTCAAAGAAACTTTATTTACCAAAAAAAAAACCCAAAAAACAACATCAACAAAAAAAAAACCATGGCTGGACTTGGCCCATGGGCTGTAGTTTGCAAACTCCTGTTTTAGATGAAAACCATTGGAATATAGGACTATAGGCCCTGCTTCATAAAGAGAACCAGCTTGAAACCAGCTCAGAGGAAAGCAGAGCTAAAAGTCAGAGAGAAAGAGCCCTGAAGACAATTTTGTCTTTTCCAGATGAGTTAACTAGCACAATTTCTGAGAATTGTGAAAAAGGGAGAGAAATTAGAAAATCCAGAAAGTGATTCTGTCACTATCATTGCCAAGAAAAGTTAGGGTCATTGTTGCTCTCCTTTGACTTTTACAGATAAATTGAAAATTGTTCTCATCTTTCTGTTACTTTTTTCCTCTTTTAATCTCTTCATCACTTTTTAAAATTTAATACTTTTACTTTTTCTTTTTTTTGTTTCTTCTTGTTAATGCTTTATTACTTTTTATATAGTATTTTCTGTGCTTTTGCTACAAAAATATTACAAAATTGTTAACAATGGTCTATAAGTTGCATTATATTTTCCCCATGTATCATATTATTAATACTTTGTACTAGAAAAACATTCCTGTATTTATATTATTAACCACAATCCTCATCTACCCAAAATCACTGGTATACATTCCCTCTATTATCCTCCAGCTATCCTCCAACTAACATTAACCTCCCCTAGACTACTCATTTCAGCCACAGTTACATCCATAAATGAGTAGTGTTTGTGTTGCCAGTGGTGCTTTTCCCAGGTTCTTCGGTATATCATGAGAAGGAATTCAGAGACACTTCAGGTTAAGCAGGCAAGTAAAAGGTTTATTGAGAAATGAGAGAAAGCAAGAATACACACTCAAGATTTGAGTGTGGGCGTGCTCCAGGGTGAGATGCGCACCCGGGCTGGGGCTGTGGCCTTTTTGAGGCTTGCCTTTTTTCTCCTCTTCCTTCCCCACATTAAGGAGGGATCTTAGCTGTTTGCTGTCCTGATCGGTGCTTTTCTTCCTTCCTCTTATTTTATGCTATAGACCACTGAGGTTTCACCTGTTAGCTTTCAGGGAACCAATGGAGAGGCCTTCCTTTTTGGAGTTATCTGGGACTATTTTGAGCCCCCAAGTTTCAAATGGGACCTCGTGACCAGGTTCTTGGTGGGCTTAGATATTATCATATTAGATGATATATTCATCAGGTATATAGGTACAGCACTTAATACTAATCAATGCACAAATTCTAGGCAGGTACACTAGTTATATTTCCCCTTTCATGGGCATTTTCAAAGTTCTTCTTTGAGCTGCAGTTAATATATGTAAGCTCCAGGTTTGCAATACCATACGTTTTGTCTCACCATGGGAGCAATCCATAATGCCAATTGTGTTTCTTTAGGTTCTACTCATATTACTCTGGTAATTATTGCTCCTCTTGGTATATCCTTCATACAGCCAGCAGGCTACAGCACCATTGGTCCTAGAGAGAGGCTCCAGTGTTTCAGTGGCCTGGTGCATTGCACCCATCAGCACTATGAAACAGGGCCAGTCTGGAGGCAATGTCCATTGTAAATCTAGTTATAATGAGCCATCACCGGCTACCGCAAGAGTCTGAAACAGCAACATATTTCCATCTACTTAAGCAATATGACCAGGAGATGTGATAGATACTTTTATTGTGTTAGGGGTTGTAGTGACTGATCTAGCCAGTAACTCAAATGAGGAGGCCCCATGCAAGGTAATGGGGGCCTCGTTTGAATGCATAAGAAAGTTTGACAATACTGAAGTCTATCCCTTTTAATTTTTATGCACTTTCTAAATACTTTCAATTCAGTTTATAACATATCAAATGAACTTAGCTATTTTTAGTACTTTACTTTTTATTTTTACACCTTTACCATGATTATGTTAATTAACAAGTATTTTACTTTTGCAGTATAGGAAAAAACTTTCTTCTATTATTTTATGAAAACCTAAGATTCCCAATAGAATCAAGATTATCTTCCCCCCTCCCAACAACTTAATAGCCAGATCAAGGTTGCCTCTGACAGGATTCTCTTTTAAGAAGTTACTTTTTATTATCAATATCAATTTAGGTTTCTATTTAATAATGGTTTCCTGGAATTAGCCATTTAAATATTTCAGTTTAGAAAATGCTTTTACAAACTTCCTATAACTAACCATAACCACATAGACTAGTTACTTTACCTTTAAATAAGCCTGTTAAATTACAGTTAGCAACCAATGGAATTTACTTTTTTTTTTAAAGATTAATTTATTTATTTCTCCCCTCCCCTCATTGTTTGTGTTCACTGTCTGCTCTCTGTGTCTGCTTGTCTTCTTTTTATTTTTTTAGGTGGCACTGGGAACCAAACCCGGGGCATCCCATGTGGGAGGAAGGTGCCCAGTCACTTGAGCCACATCTGCGCCCTGCTCATTGTGTCTCCTTGTTGTGTCAGCTCTCTGTCTTGCTCATCTTCTAGGAGGCACTGGGAACTGAACCTGGGACCTCTCATGTGCGAGGCAGGTGCCCAACTGCTTGAGCCCCACATCTGTTCCTGGAATTTACTTTTATCCATTTAAGTCTTACCTTACATCCCTCCTGTGGAAACTGGTCATTTCACTTTAGGACAGATCTATATTTTCTTTTTTAACTTAATTTCATTAAACACAAACTTAAAATTCTCATCAATTTAAAGATTTAATAAATATAATGCTAATTTGTTTTCATATAAGCCTGGAGAGATTATACCCAAGCCAGATAAAATTGGAACAGTTATAGTTTATGCAAGAAATGTTCTTTTTCCTTCCTCCACAGGAGGCTAAAAGCTCTGTCTGTCTGTCTGTCTCTCTCTTTAATATATATTCTAAAATTGTGAATAACCTTAAAAGTATACTGACTGCCAGGTTCTAGAATATATTATAATTGCTTGATTTTTGTTTTAATTATAATTTAGAAAAAATCTTTTCCATAGCTTTTAAGGACTTTTTCTTACTGAAATTTGGCAATTGGATTATTAATTACTCTCATTTTAAGGCTGTTAAAAGGTTTAAATTGGGGAATTACAGGACAAATTATGATTATTAATTCCCTGGCCTATTAGACAGAGTTTTAAGCTAAATTTACATTTCCTTATTTTGTCACACCTAGCCCTTCCCCCATAGCTCTCTTAAAGAGAAGGCCCTGGCATGGCAGGGTAGTTCAAGGAGCTTAGGAAAAGCTTTTTTCCTCTCCAGATAGTTTCTGTATTCATATTTCTATTTGATCTTTTCATCCTGCTTAGCTTCTCTAATTTGGGCTCCAGGAATATTCATTTACATATATAAACATTTATTTAATTTTAACAATTTGAATAGAGCTAATTTAAGATTTTTCATTTGTTAATTTGATATTACCATCCTGATATATGAAAATATACCCTGTACAAATAACAGGCACAAATAGAGAGTTAGACACACAAACAAAAACATTAGTAACTCACTAATGTTACTTAGAATTTTCATTCTCTTACAAAATAAGTTTAATTATAAAATAACATTATATTCAAAAGATCTATTTGAGGGCTATTTCTGATTATTATAATCTGCACTGTGACCACGCAGTTTTGCACAAAAATTTCGTTCTTTTTAATGATTGGCTTATAACCAAATTGTTCCCAATGCTTTAAAATACAATCTGCAACTTCCTTCACTTCAGAGCTTTGCTTATTTCCCGTTATGACTTTGACAGACCTCAGCAATACCAACTACTTTGTACTCACTGAGGTCATTGAAGTTTCAGGGGAAACTAGTTTCTCTCATGACCTTCTGCTCTCAGGGTCCTTGATGCTCAAGGTGGGGGGCCCACTATTCCCCAGTCCTCCGAGATAACAGGACTCTGGCGGCCACTGGACTGGAAGAATGAATATCCAACCCTGAGGGTTGAGGATTCCACTGGGCAGTAATCTCCTCAAAGGTCTTGGAAGTCCCTCTAGGCTCTTGCCCGTTGTAAATAAATTGGACACCAGGATGATCATGAGAGAAAGCAGGGTTTCTCTACCAGTGGAAGGGTAGGAGACAGGGGTGTCTGAAATCTGCCTTCCCTTGAATCATGGGAGCAGAAGTTTCTATGGATTCAAACAGGGGACAATAGAGTAGTTACCATCACAATAGCAAGTATACACTAGGGTGAGGGCTAATATCGAAAAAGCCATAAACAAAGGTAAGTTTGGTCTAGGATCACCATCACAATAATAAATATACACAAGGGAGAGAAATTTTGAAATAATGATAAGCAAAGGCAAGTTCAAGTTTAGAATAACCATCGTGATAACAAGTCTAGGCTAAATTCAACCAGTTTCAGCAGTTTCAGATATTATCCTTTTGCTGTTTTATAATACAAAACCATCTATATAATGATTTTGTCTGAACTCTTGGTTAAGGTTTCTAGTAAATTTTCACTTCAAAATGAACTGGACACTTCTGTATCAACTAAGCAACTAAAACTATTTTATTAGTAACATTAATGTTGCTAAGTTTTGTTTTCTTTGCTTTTCTAGGGGTTGAACTAATTCCATTTGTAATTTCTTTTACAATAAAATCCAATTGCAAGATAGTATTGAAATTTATAGACCCATCTTTAGATTACTTTTCATCATTCATGAGCAGACAGACAAAATTAAAGCAAACACAGATTAGAACAGAAGAAAGAATTTTACACACTTAGTTAGCATAGAGAAAGACCTGGCTTTAGAATCACCTTCATACAAAGTGCCCAGTATCCACCCACAGCAGAAACCTCGCCCAGAACCTCCAGCCTCCTTCCTCCAAGGAAATCCCTAGGCAGCTGCTAGGCACAGAGCTGAGGGATCTAGGGAAGCCCTGCGTTTGACAAGGCATGTGTTGAGGCTATTCTGGGGGCTGCATCTCCATTAGCTACCTCTTGCAAGGGGTAAAATCCAACAGCCTTTTTCGCTGGAAGAATTGGAGTGTTACAAGGGGATTGGCAGGGAATCAGAAGGCCATTCTCCAAGAACTTTTTAATCATGGGCGAGAGGACTTTAACAGCTTCCTCCTTGAGGGGATACTGCTTAATTGATGGCTTATGAGGAGGTTTCCTATTCTACAGGGGAGAGGTTTAGTAAATGGCCTAGATCTTGATTCCCCATCCACTCCTCTTATTAGGCACGGCCGAGGCGAGAGAGGTCCAGAGTAGTAGGTCAGGACTGAGTAAGTGGCTCCTGCATTAAGAAATTAACAAACTTACCTTCCATGTCAAGGGTCAACCGAGGTTCCTCCTGCTTGATAGTTTGCAGTGTGGTCCAGGGAGCCACACCTGGCCTTGAGCTCCTTCAGTCCTCCTCAGTTGTGGTGAGCAGTGCTCATCCAATTCCACATGTGATGGGTCCCGGCAGTGAGGCAGCTTGGGGTAGTCACATTTCCAGTGGCCTGCCTCTCTACACTTGAAGCAGGTTCCTGCTGATGTGGAACCTGGATTTGGATGGCTCCAAGGTGACAGGATGCCTTTAATGGCAGCAGCTAAAAGGTGAGCCTATTCTTGGGCCCTTTGCCTGCCCCTCCTTATCAGCGTGGTCTCAATTGCTGAAAATTGAGAAGATTGTTTCTAAAAGGAATTCATAGAAGTTTGGAGACCTGTGGAGAACTTTCGCAGCTTTCTTCGGATATCCAAGGCAGACTGGCTAATGAAGTGAGTTCCTAGGAGGATCTGTCCTTTTCTAGAGTCAGGATCTACCAGAGTATATATTTTTTCACTGCCTCTACCAGCCTTCCTTGAAATAAGGCTGGTTTTTGTCCTGCTTCTGAGTAGTTTCCCTGAGCTTACTATAATTGACTGGTTTGGTAATGCATTTCTTCATCCCTTTGAGGAGACATGTGACCTTATGGTTTCTGTCCCTCAGATCTGCCCCTCCTTCCTTCTTACACAGGAGGTCTAACTGGAATTCAGGGTCCCATTCAGAGGCCCCTTTGGCCATCCTTTAATTTTTATTGCGGCCACGTGGTATGGCAGAAAAAGATGAGCTCCTTCCTTTTTAGACCATTGGTAAGCTGGTTGTCCCAGTTCCTGAGGAGACACCCCAGTAGGGAGTTTCGGAGAATGGTGGAGAAGCCGCCCATTATCCTAGGGTAAACATGTTCATCAGTCTTAGTGGTGTCCCACTGCTAGACCTGACTGAAAAGAGACTGCTCGCCATCCCGGGGGTTGGGAGACCTGCTTGCCATTCTGGTGTCCCAGGGATTGGGAGCCCTTGCCTGGTGTCTCCAGGACCTTGGAGGTCTTGGGAGATGTCTGGGTCTGCTTCCCAGACCAAAGCTACCAAGCCAGACTTCCTCCCTAGGAAAGGGGCTGGCTGGGACACTTCTTTCAGCCTGCTTTTACAGAGTCTTAGGAAGTAGCCATGAGAGAGAACTCATTTTATGGCTGCTGCCAGAGACTGGTTGTTTTGCTGCTTGCAGGCAAACAGCCTTGGGGGTCCCAGAGATAATGGATTAACAGAAATTGAAGGGCCTCTAAGGGACTGAGGAAAGGACAAACCACTGGGCACAGCCAAGGGTGGTACTCTCGGGGGTCTCACTAACAAATACATTTTCCATTTATGAGGCATTCACAGACCCAACTATGAGGGGAGGACAACAGTAGTTGGAAAATTAAAGGTGCACTAATTAAAAGGGGTCAACTATCGGCCTGAGGATACACCACAACAAGGGGTAGTCATATTAGGAGGAAATGGCAGGAGGAAAGGGCGAACAGACAAAAGAGAGCCTGGACAAGCTCTGATTAAAAGCCTAGACTCACTAGTCTTTGTTGGGTGTCGGGGAGTATTGTTTTCCTTGTTCACTCCTGGCTGGCTCTCCAAAGATGTTGCTGGTGCTGGCTTTTCCAGGTTCTTGGTTATGCCATGAGAAGGATTAAGCCAGGTGAAGCAAGCAAGTAAAGGGTTTGTTGAGAAGTGAGAGAAAGCAGGGGTACACACTTGAAATTTGAATGCAGGTGTACTCCAGGGCGAGATGTGCACTCAGGCTGGGCCTGTGGCCTTTTTAAGGCTGGCCTTTGCTTCTCCCCCTTTCCCATGTTAAGGAGGGATCTTGGCTATTTTCTGTCCTGATTGGTTGTTTTTCTTTCTTCCTATTGTTTTATACTATAGACCACTCAGGTTGCACCTGTTAGCTTTCAGGGAACCAATGGGAGGTCTTCCTGTTTGGAGTTATCCAGGGCTTTTTGGAGCCCAGGAGTTTCAAACGGAACCTTGTGACCAGATTCTTGGCAGGCTTTTCAGCTGTAATGGTTACAGTTTTGTTCTTGGACTGGCTGCCTTCCCTCAGGGGGTTTCCGGGCAGGGTCTTGTGGCCATCATTTTGGTGGGGACTCAGCTGTGATGGTTATGTATTTGTTCTGACCAACTGCCTTCCCTGGTTTCCTGTACTAGCCTGCCTCATTTGTTACACTCATGATAACCTGCTACCGTCAACCCATCCATTACCACATATTTACAGTTGATCTTACTAACATTCTACATACATCCAGCATCAGCTCCCCCTTCCCAATCCATGTTTTGCCTCCCATCTACTTATACTCCATAGTCCAACTCTGTAAGTCTACTCATCATATTTAGTTCATTTCAGTGAGATCATACAATATTTGTCTTTTTGTGCCGGGCTTATTTCACTCAACATAATGTCTTCAAGCTTCCTCCATGTTGTCAGGCACTTCCCCAGTTTATTTCTTCTTATAGCTGAATAGTATTCCATCATATATATATATACTGTATTTTGTTTATCCATTCATTGGTTGACGGACACTTGTTTCCATCTTTCAGCAGTTGTGAATAATGCCGCTATGAACATTGGTGTGCAAATATCTGTTACTGTTCTTGCTTTCAGTTCTTCTGAATACGCTCCTAGTAGTGGGATTGCCGGATAATATGGCAGCTCTATGTTTAGCTTCTTGAAGGAACCGGCAAATCACCTTCCACAGAGACTGCACCATTTTACACTCCCACCTACAGTGCTGGAGGGTCCCTGTTTCTCCACATCCTCTCCAGCACTTGTAGTTTTCTGTTTTTTTAAATAATGGCCATTCTGTATGGTTTAAAGTAATATCTCATTGTAGTTTTGATCTTCATTTCCCTACTTCTAGCCATTTATATTTCCTCTTCAGAAAAATGTCTATTCAAGTCTTTTTCCCATTTTTAAATTGGATTTCTTGTCATTTTGTCCTTAAGTTGTGTTAATATCTTTATATAACATGGAAATCAAACCCTCACCAGGTATGTGGTTTCTGAAGATTTTTTTCCCATTGAGTTGGCTGTCGTTTCACCATCTTAACAAAATCGTTTGAAATACAAAAGTGTTTAATTGAGGCAGTCCCATTTATCTATTTTTTCCTTTTGTTGCTTGTGCTTTGGATATAAGGTCCAAGAAACCATCACCTACCACAAGATCTTGAAGTTGTTTCCTTAAATTTTCTTCTAGGAGTTTTATGGTTTTAGCTTTTATATTTAGGTCCTTGATCCATTTTGAGTTAATTTTTGTGTAAGGTGTGAGATCCTTATACAGGATCCTTTCTTTCTTTTATATTTAGGTATCCAGTTTTCCCAGCGCCAATTGTTGAATAGGCTCTTCTGGCCCATACTTAGTATTTTCATTCTGGTTAACATGTGCCTGGCCTAGAGCCAATTATAAAAAAGAAGTTGTTTAGAAAGACTGTCTTAATTAGGTCAATATCATAGTTCAATTTTTATATAGGACATTAAACTTGGTTTCAACACCTTCTAACAGTGCAACCAGTCATCCAAAAAATGTCAGTTTTTATGGAAGAATTGTGGATAGGTTACTACAAACTTCACTACCACTTCTCAAAATTACCTTGAAAGGTATGCTCTACCTAAAATTAATACAAATTCTGCCATATGTTAAGATATTTATAAACATAATGCAGACATTCACAAAAGACATATATAGGCTACAATTAATAAGCTAATCAGTATTTTGGCAGTAGAAATACACCAGTATCTGTTAAAACATTTACAACTTTCCCTGTAATCCAGGATTTGAGAACAGCTTAATCTTAATTCTCAATCTAATTATACTCTATATTGCCTATTGGCTAGCTCCTTTTTTGCCTCCTCTATGGCATAATATAATATTACTTTGCAATGATGTAAAGGGACAGTGGTTATCCTGATACTAACAGTGCTGCTGGAATATTAGTATTATCACTTAGGGGCTTTTTTCCACTCAATAAGTTATGGTGATTTTATCATTTGATTACTTTAGCATAAATGCTTTATAAAATTGTACTTGTCTGTAGTGTATCTCTTAGACATTTAACATTTTTACCTACAATTGGGTAAAAATCTTAACCTATGTGTTTCTAGTAATTGATTGTTAACATTTTAATAAGGATTTCCTTATATTATCATAACAGACATAAATATTTGGGCCAGTCAGTAAATATTTATTGAGCACCTATTATATGCTAAACAGTATGAAAAGAACTCTATGTTAGAATAGCAACAAAAACTTAGTTGAGCACTCCAGAATATGTGTGACTTTCAAAAATACTTTTGTATGTAACCCTACCCCTTTCGGCATTTTATGTACAAAATCTCCTGTGTACATCTGTCTCTTAAGTATACAAGCCACCAGAGTCCCATCTATTAGTGGAATCGCTTTCTATGAGCCCTCCCCTATTTTCCATTTTTTCAAAGTTATTTTTGATCTCAGGGAACTCCAGTTGTTTTATTTCTCTGTTTATTTTCCTCTCAGACTTTTGTGATGAACTGTGCTTCTGTTGGTCCCTCCTCTCTTCAAACTCCAACCTCGGACCCACCATAAGCTAGCTTTTGTTTCATCTACTTATCAAGGTCTTTACGGTTTTCATTTACAAACTAAATTTTACTTGCCTCCACATGTTTTATTCAAGTTGACATTTTTATTTAGTCCTTTAGAATCTTCTCATGCCTCCCCAGAAATAGGAGTCTTCTCATTTTTTATTTCTTTTATATTTGATCAATTGGGAGAACTCATCATTTCTACCAAGGTGTATCTGAGGGTGGTTTCTAAATAATCATAGGTTCAGAATGTGATGAGCATTCAGTTTGAATCAAAGGAATATCTGATTAAAGTTAAATATTCATTTGGAAAAATGCATAATAAAAACAAACTCAAACTTAATGGTATAAGGAACTATTATTGTTCATTCAGAAAATACAAAGTAATTTTTGTGGTGGTGGTAACATATATATAACATATAATCACTTTTAAGTGTACAATCCAGTGGCACTTATTTTACAGTGTTGTGATACTATCACCATCCATTACTAAAGCTTTTTTTTTATCACCTCAAACTCTTTACAAGTAATTAACTTTTTATTTCTTTTATTTGTTAAAATCGTCACATCCATATAAATGAAATGATTTTACCAAAGTGCATATATTTATTTTGACTCTTACCATCTCGTGGCATCCAGGATCCTGGCTGAAAGGTTTTAACCAATGCTGGTGGGAACCTCTGAGGGTTCTTCCTTTCCATAGTATGGAGCAGAAGCATGTCCTTTCATAAGCTTTTTTTTTTTTTTTTTTTGATGCTCAAACTTGTCCCATCTATAGCTAGTGAGAGCCCCCTTCCAGTTGGTTCCTGTATCCTTTTGACATAATCCTTTTGGTTTCCTTGCTTCTTGTGTGAAAAGATGTCCTAGGCTCCCCTTGTACATTCCCTGCTCCAGATTTGGAATCAGTCATTTCTCCAAGGAGTGCTGATTCCTTATAATGGAAAATGGTATTTAAAGCCCATAATCTAGAATGAGATGTTAATTGCTACTGGATTGTCACTGGAGGCAGGCCTTTTCTACAGACACGGCTTCCCACCCTGTTGAAATATCCTGTATTTCATAGCCTACCTCTTTTATATTTGCTGTTTCTACAATTCTTTTCTCTCGAAGTTTGTCCTCTCCAGTTGTTGTACTCTGAGATACAGTAGTATTTGTTCCCAAACTGTTCCATGCCCACGTGCTGCT
>PVKH010035109.1:0-11766 GCA_004027955.1 Chaetophractus vellerosus | reverse complement strand
TGGCTTGCTTTCTCCAGGCGGTCCGCCCGTTAGAAGAGGCCCAGGACCAAACCCGGGGCCTCCCATGTGGTAAACCGGCGCCCTACCAACTGGGCTTTCCAGCCAGCCCTCCCATTTAATTTTAAATGCAGAGTTCAAGATTCCTTTAGCTCTGGTCTATAGCATCCCAGGGGAGAAAGGAACTTAGAAGACGAGTGAATTGTAGCAGCTGGGAAGAATAAGGGCTAAATCATCAGAGCCTGCAGGAGAGAGGAATGAACTGGAAGCCAGTATGCCTCAGAGAAGTGATGTGGAGGGGAGTGTAACTGATGGGAAGACTGGACCCACTGAGTCATTTTAGAACAAACACTTAAATCCGGTTTCTGTTTCTAGCTGGTTCTTAGAGGAAACAAAGTGGAAATAACAACACAATAGCTTTCAGTAATAGTCTGTTGCTATTTATAGCTCCTTAACTGCTGTCACTAACTTCCTTGAGGGTGGGGTCCTCGGTTCAATGTACATGCCCAGTGTCTGGCACAACTTGCCAATGATTAAGTGTCAGGTTCCAAACTCTGAGTGAGATAGTTGAGATAACCGAGGAGCTGCTGTGTTGGCTGTCACCAGCAGTATCACCTCTGGTTATTTGTGTGTAAGCCACATGAAAATAAGCAGAAGGGAGATGCGGGACAGAGAACACCAGGACTCGCATTGTGAAAACTGGCGCCTCAAACATGTTGTTGTGTGGGCAGCAGGAATTGGCTGCAGGGAGGAGATGAGAACGAAGTGGTTTCATTTACTAGTTGATGGCATGCTGAGTCCTTGCCAGGGGCTGGGCCCCCAGGTTCAGCTCTATTCCTGTCTTAGTTTGCCAGGACTGCTGTAACTAAGGACCACAGGCTGGATGGCTTAAAACAGCAGGGCTTTATTGTCTCACAGCTCTGGAGGCTAGAAGTCTGAGTCACTCCCTCTGAGACCTGTGTCGTTCTGGTGGTGGCAGGCAATCCATGAGGTTCCTTGGTTTGTGGCATAATTCAATCTCTGCCTCCGTCACACGGTCATCTCTCTGTCTCCTACTGTGCCCAGATCTCTGCTTATAATGACACAAGTCACATTGGATTAAGGCCCACCCTAATCCAATTTGGCCTCAACTAATAACATCTTCAAAGATCCTATGTACAAATATGTTCACATTCACGGAAGTGGAGGGGGTAGTGAAGACAGGGAAGCGATGGATTCCTCTAGGTTCTTGGCTATGTCGCATAAATGAGTTGAGGAACACTCCAGTTTAGTTGGGCCAGTAAAAAGAATTTATTGGGAAATGAAGGAAAGAACAGAGCTTGCTGAGAAATGGGAGAAAAAGATGGAGATACACACCAAGATTTGGTGCCGGCTCCTCTAGGCAGAGAGTGCACTCTGCCTTGTGTGGTTACCTTTTAAACTGTTAATTATTCCTTCCCCTGGTTAATGATAAGGAGATGGGCCACAGCTGTTGTTGCTTACCCCACCACTGGTGGGGCCAAAGGTGAGGCCTGTTTGGAATATCCGGGGCCAAGGGGAGGTCCCAGAAAGAAACTGGGACCTCAAGTTTACACTCAAGGTCCCAGCGAGGTCTTGCAGCCACGGCATCTGCTGGCCACGCAATCTGCTGGCCATGCCGTCTGCCAGCCATGTTGTCTATCAGACATGTTGTGGCTCATCTTCTCTAGTTATGCTGTCCTAACCTGCCTCAGTAGGACTTGAACATGTCTTTTTGGGGGACACAATTCATTTCATAACACTACCTCTGAGGAGCCCAGCTGAGAATCATCCCAAAACCTTCACTGAAGAGATAGCAACCTATATAGAAAAGGCTGTATAGAGAACCAGGGTCCTTCACCTCCCCTGGCAAGGCAGCCTGGCAAGGGCAGTGGAGTCAGGGGGAGAGCAGAGCAAGGCAACCCCTGGGGTGATAAGCCTTTCTCCCTCACCTCCACTAATGCTTTGGCAACATGTTCAACAGTCTTGTCCATCTTTTTTTTTTGGGGGGGGTGGGCAGAGGGGGAGAGGGAAGGGGTATGGGTTGCCCCATGGAGGACAGGTTAAAATTCTCAAAGATGTCCAGGCTGAGAAGGGATGTGATTTATGTTGGGTAAATGGGTTAGAGAAGGTGAGAGAAAAAATGGGCACTCCTTAGGCCTTGAGATGAGCAGAGTTAAGTGAAAAACAGTGTTACATTTTCCTCCTGGGAGCTACAAATTTAGGAAACAAAGAAGGCCTGATATGGCTGAAGGTATTCCTTAGGGGGCAGCAAGCTGATTGGAGGATAAGAGCTCAAGGCTGTATTTACATAACAGCCCTGAATATAATAGAGTTAACATTTATTGAGTACTCACTATGTGCTAAGCATTGTTCTAAATGCTTTAGGTGTACTAACTCATCCAATCTTGCAACCTACGAGGGAGGTGCTGTTATTCCCATTTTCAGACAAACTGAGGCATAGATGGTTTCAGTCCCTTGCCCAAGGACATATAGCTGTGAGCAGCCTGAACGCAGACCCAGGTAGACAGGCTCCAGAGCCGGAATTCTAAAGAGCTCTAATGAAGTTACAGAAACAGTTGTTACAGTTACTGTTGTTGACAATTGTCTTTGTCAACAGAAGCTATTGGAAAGCTTCCTTAAACCACTGCCTAGCACCATCACTCTAGATAAAAGCTCTGGAAGGCTGTTTGGTAGATCAATGAATAGGAGACCTGCCAAGCCAGCCCACAAATTCATTCTCATGGGATTCGGTGTGAATGGTGCCAGGAGGTGTGCTCTGTGGGGCTCCTCCGGGATCCCAGGGGACCTCCAGAATCCTGGGCTGGACCTGTGGTCTGTTTCAAGAAAGCATTTCACAAAGAGAACAAAGAAGAAGAAGAAAGGAAATGTTTCACTGAAAACCTACTTAGTCCTGAGACAAGGCCTTATGGCGACGTCTTGAGACCTTAGGCATGTGGGAGACAGAAAAAGGGAAAAAAAGAAAGGGAGAATAGGATGAGGGGAAAGAACCTCTAGTGGTGGAAGCAAGTGCTCGGAACTTCCAGCCCAGGCCCCAACATGAGAGTAGAATCTTTCTTTTTAAAAGGAGGTACAAGGGGATTGAACCCAGGACCTTATACATGGAAAGCAGGTGCTCAACCACTTGAGCTACATCTACTCCCCAAGAGTAGAATTGAAATGAGTCCCAGCAGGTCTAAAGATTGCCCTCTAATATTTTATAGGCTCTTAATATTGCAAAAGGACTAAACTGCTGGTGAAATTGTGAAATACGTTGGTAAAGGGAGCCCAGTGTCTGGCACAACAAAGGCCAATTTTCCTTGCCTTTGTCTGGAATTTAGTGACAGAGGTACTGCTCTCTGCCTTTTGTTGAATGCTAGCTCCCCCCAAATACCACCAAAATAACCTGCTGATAAGGCAAAACTGAATTTATTGCTTGCTGTAGTAAGCTAGGACAAAGTCTTAGCATTGTCTCAGAGTGCAGGAGACAGGGTATTTATGAGTTTTGGGGAGTCTGGTTTAAGGTGGGTGTTTCAATGTGGGGAGGGGGCAGGGGGTGCTGATTGGGATTAGGCATAATTTGTGGCATAATAGTTTAGGGCTGGTGGAAAACAGTGAGGGGAGGTCTTCCGGGCTCATCTTGTTTTGATGAGCCATTTTACTCTATTGACTGTCAGTTGAGAAGTCTAGTTATTTGGAATGTCTTCTTTCTGGGCAGGAGTTTTCTGGACTAGCAAGGTCACATTAATACAGATCTTCAAATAATAAAGTCATATTAATGTAGGTATATGGGTATAGATTATTTCAGAAACTTTGAAGTGTGGCAGGTATTGTGGCCCAAAGAAAAGGGTTTAAGATTAAGGTTTTTTTTTGGGGGTAGAGTGAATAGGAAATTAGTAGGTAAGACAAAGTAATTGCAAAGGCACAAACAGCTGCAAAAAGGTACTTTTCATGCAACTAGATATACTACCACCAGGTGGCGCTAGTCCAAACGGTGCTGCTATTTTACAGGTCCCCCTGTGGTGGAGGTAGTGTTAGTATGAGGGGTTAAAAATAGTCAACTCACTTATCAGATTGGCACAAATTCGAAAACTTGACAATACACCCTGTTGACCCAACTATGGGAAATCATTACTGTCATATATTGTTGGTTAGAATGCAAAATTGGTAACTTCCATGGAGGGCAATTTGGCAATATTTAACATAATTACATATGCGTTTAGCATTTACCCTGGCAACCCATGTCTAGGAATTTACCCTGGAGATATACCTCCAACAATAGGAAAATCCTTATGTACAAGGTAATTCAATTGCAGCATTATGCGTAATTGGTACGTATTGAAGCCACTTAAAAATGCTCAAATATAGGGAACCAGCTGTGGCTCAATTGGTAGGGCTCTGGTTTACCACATGGGAGGTTCCTGGGGCCTCCCGGAGAAGGCAGGCCGCCGTGAGCAGGCAGGCTGCGTGGGGTGAGCTGACTCAGCAGGATGTCGCAGCAGGGGGAGACAAGCAGACACAGAAAAACGCGAAGCAAATGAACACAGTAAGCACACAGCAAGGGGGGGTATATAAATAAATTTTTTAAAAATCTAAAAAAATGCTCAAATATAGGAAATTGGTTCAGTAAACTATGGTACATTCACCATCCATACAATGAAATTCTACATAACTACACACCCAAACAAACAATGAGAAAGATCTTTATAAATGAATTTGAAGTTTTTTTCCAGGATATATTGTTTAAAAAAAAAAAAAGCAAGGCTACTTTTGCGGCTTTTTAATAAGAAAGAAAGGGTAACAAGAAAGCATACTCGAAAAAAAAGTTTAAAAAAGGGAGCTGAAGTGGCTCAAGCTGTTGACTGCCTGCTTCCCACATGGGAAGTCCCAGGTTCATTCTCTGACCTCCGGTACCTAAAAAAAAAAAAAAAAAAAGCATACTTAATCTTTTTTTTCCCCCAGAAACAAACAGGAAGAATAAATAAAAAATGAATTTTCTTAGTTTCCTAGTCCTGCTGTAACCAGGTACCACAAACTGGTGGCTTAAAACAGTAAGGATTTGTTGTCTCTGCGTCTGAATAAAGGTGTCAGTGGGGTGATGCTTCCTCTGAAGTCTGTAGGTGGTGGCTGGCCATCAGTCCGTGGCCTAACTCCATCTCTGTTCATCACATGGCCATCTGTATTAGTCACGGTTCTCTAGGGAAGCAGAATCAACAGGAGATATCTGTAAATAGTATGGCATTTTAAAAAATTCTCTCACATGACCGTGGGGATGCACAAGACCAGATTCCGCAGGCAGGCTGCAAACCATGAGCTCCGATGAAGTTACGATGAAGGGCTTTGATGAGTGACCAGGAGATGTTGGCTGTCCAAAGACGAGCTGGAAAATTCTTTCTGAATGCTGAAATCACTTCCTCTTTTAAGGCAGTCAACTAAATGGATAAAACGTCACTCATTGCAGACTGCAATCTCCCTGGTTGATTGTAGATGTAATCAGCCATCTATGCAGTAAACTCACTCATGACTAAAGTCTGTAAATGTCCTTGTATTACAATTACCCCAGTGCTTGCTTGACCAAACAACTGGGCACAATTACCTGGCCGAGTTGACACATTAGCCTAACCATCACACCATCTTCTACTAACTGTGTCCAAATTTCCTCTGCTTATAAGGACTGCAATCATATTGGTTTAGGACTCGCCATAATCCAGTTTGACCTCATCTTAACTAATAACATCTTCAAAGATCCTCTTGCCAAATAGGATAACATTGTCAGGACCTGGAGTTAGGACTTGAACACATCTTTTCGGAGGACGCAATTCAATCCATAACATTTTATGAAATTGGTTACCTATAAGAGGTGGGTAAGATCAGGGTAAACGAGATAGATGATGGAGTGTGACTTCTCTGAGCACACCATTTTGTCTAGTTTTGACTCTTGGAGCCAAGTTAATGTTTTGCACATTAAAAAAAAAACAACAGGAAAAGTATGAATAACAGGAGTACTTGCTAAAGAGACTCTCATAACAGTACAAAGTTACTGTTGGGAACTGATCATGTTGGAGATATGATAATTATCAAAATAGTACTAAAAAGACCTATAGAACATAGACAGCATGACAAAGGCTCTCAAGTCAGCCGTGCACATTTTGGGAGAAGGTACAGGGACTTTTGGATATACCAGCTGGAGAATCAAACCTCAGGCCCACTAGTTGAATTGACTAAAGCAGAGAACTAGAAAGCAAGCAGGCTTAGCACAAGCCAGAAGCCTGAGAAATCCATGGGAAATAATGTGGCAGGGCAGAAGGGTCACTGAACTTAAAGCAAATCACGGAACTATTAAGGGGCAGCAAGACACTGCCTCAGGTAAATTTATATGGCTCTGTGCTAAAGCTGTTTGTGGACTCCATAAAGCCTGGCACTTCTGGGCAGTGCTGCTTCAGTGCCCTGGAACAAGTGGGTGGGAGGGTGGGTAGTGATGGTGATTCATGTGCCCAAGTCATAACTTGCACCAGCAACCAGTCAAAAGCAGGCACTGCCTTGGGATGCCTTGGTAAGAATTCCCACAGGGTGTGATCCACAGGAGACAGGGATAGGAGGGGGGCCCAGTAGGAAACAATACACTTATGAAGTAATAAACAGTCACTTCCTTGTTATTCAAATTCCTGCTGTTAGTTAGCCTTGTCAGGAAAAATTGTGAAAGACATTGAAATGGGCGAATATTGGGCATCTCTTCAATGGAAATCTAGGGTATTCTAGACCAGAGGACTCTTGTGGGGTCATCTGATTCTAAAGGGGGTCTGAGTCCTCCATTGTCTTTGACAATTTTGCTTCTCTGAAGAAAACTCTTGGAGGGTTCATGTTGATGCTAATGATCCCTGTTCACAGACATGCAAAGTAAATTTGTCTGGTAGATACAATTGATTTCCATTCTGTAGAAAAGATAATTCCAGAAATTATGGTTTTGCTCTGTAGGATTAATTAATGAGTTCAACGATATCACTGACACATATCCATTTTATATTTCCCTATAAGTCATGATATCACTTTTTAAAAAAAAATTATCCTGCAACTACCTAATGGGAGCTGAGGAAACTGGCAGTCAGCAGCAGGTGTTGGTATAGGTTTGGTGGAGACTGAAGTTTATACAGTTTGGGGGTTCCTTTAAGGAAAATAATACAAAATTAGTTACAGGACTTTGAAGGGGTCCTGAAGCTTAAGATTCTTTAGCATCACAGTATATGTGCCTCTGACCAATGTTAAAAGACAATTTTCCAGAAAAGGTAAAATCATGACTCTCATACAGATATAGAAATGAACACATTGAAGATTTTATTTTGCTTACATGAGAAAGCCAGGCAGATGGTTATAACCAGTTCAAAAAAGAACAGAAAAAACACAAATTTATACGGATAGTAAGAGAGTGTTAAAAGGAATTACAAATAGAGGCAAGCTGATTTTTCCATATGGTTGGGGTGGGGTGATAGACTATCTATGGGACTGAATTTACATCTCTATCATTTACCTACTACAATATATCATATCTCAAAGACAAAGAAAGGCTAGAATCTGATAATCTGGAAGGATCTGTTATATGTAGACAATGCATTAAAATACAATTTTTTTCCTACACCAACTTGAGCCTACTCTCTCCCCACCAACCCTTGGGGTGTGAGTGTCTTGGGGATTTGGGAGAGACACAGGCCTGAGTCAGTCTCCCAAAGATGAAGCATCCAGGAGGGAAAGTAAAATGCGGCAGCCTCTGTGGAAAACAGTTCGGCGGTTCCTCAGAAAGTTAAAATAGAATTACCATATGACCTGGCAAACCCATTTCTAGGTATATACCCAAAAGAAAAGGAAGCAGGGACTTGGACAGATATCTGTACACCAACGTTCATAGCAGTATTATTCATAGCAGCCAAAAGATGGAGGCAACACAAGTGCCCATCAACAGATGAATGGATAAAGAAAATGTGGTCTATACATACAATGGAATAAGCAGGAATGAAGTTCTGATAAATGCTACCACATGATGAACCTTGAAGACATGAGTGAAATGAGTCAGACACAAAAGGACAAATATTGTATGATCTCACTTATATGACATAACTAGAATATGCAAATTTATAGAGACAGAAAGTAGACTACAAGGTACAGGGAAGGAGGGTGGGCATGAGGGGGGAGGGGTTGGGGATGAGGAGGTGGGGGCCTGCTGGAGAAAGGGGAGTTATTGCTCAATGGCTACAGAGTTTGGGGAGATGATGTTTTGGTAATGGATGGTGGTGATGGTAACACAGCACTGTGAATGTAAGTAACATCACTGAATTGTGTACTTGAAAGTGGGTGAAATGGGAAATTCTGAGTTATGTAGTATATATGTTACCACAATAAGAACTAAAAATAAAAAAGATGAAGCATACATACTTCAGGTCCCTCAGGGAGCTAGAGAAGGGCTCAGGTTAGAGATAACGCCCCTTAATTTGCTTCCGCTGGGGCCAAGGAGACCTTGAGAGGGACTGCTTGGCCAAGAAGCCTGTTACCCCAGGGCCCAAGGGGGCAGGCAGGAACATTGGGCGCTAGCCAAGTCCTGAATTGCTTTGGATAGGCAAAGGGGGACATCTAGTGGCAGCTACTCTCTTGCTGGCTTTACCTCGCTGTGCGGAAGACGCGCAGGCCTGTAGATTCTAAAAGCTGTCTGATACCCCAGCTCTGTCCCAAGGGAGGCTTTGCCTGGCGGTGCGCCCAAGTCACTGGGGAGGAATTGTGCGCTCCCAGGAGAAAAAGGGGCAGGCAGAGGCGGTGGCCTGCACGCAGGAGGAGTGGGGTGGGGGGAGCACATGGGATTTTCAGAGGTCTTTGCAGGTCACAGAGGTGGGGGTGGGGGGAAGAGTGTGAGGGGGTAATAATTAATCATCCCTTACGTCACCTGGCCATCTCCAGCCCGAGTTCCTCCCGCATATTGTCACTTTACCCTGCCCCCAGACCCACCTACCGTCTGGAGAGAGTTGATCCCCTGCAAGACCGGTTCTTAATTTTTGTGATGTAGAATTATAGAAAGAGCTGAACAGGAGAGGCAGAAGGCGGTACTTACAAGGAAGTTTACTGAATCTACAGAGCTGGGGTGAGGAAGCAGACTGGGAAGCTGGGGTGCATTTAATTTTCTGTGGCTTTAGGATAGTGGGATGGGAGAAAATAAGGGAGAAGACAACGGGGATTATAGAAGTGTTATTCAGATTAAGGATGTATCCCTTTTAAAAATATCTTAGGTGGCAGTGCAAAGAGGGAATTTTTTTCCCTTCATTATTTTCTGTCTATTTGGATTGTGATTTTCTAAACATAATCCCTCCAGGGGCCTTAACTTCTGTCAAATAAAAAAAATAAAGCCGGACTTGGTAAGAAGAGACTTTAATGGAAAGAGTGTAAGCGAAGAATTTCTTAACCATCTGTTTCCCAAGATCACAGGGCTTAGGAAAACCCAACATTGTCATCGCACCAACTTTTGAGCTTTTACGACTACAAAATTTGTATGCTTTTAACTTTTATGGGAAAAATAATCTAAGGCATTAGTTATTCCATGTTTCTATTCATCCTTGACAGTTTTACTCGTAACAATCTGATTTTACCCACAGACTAGTGCCCCTTTCAATCTTGCTCTGTATCTGTGTTGGAGTCAGATCCTGCTGGAGCACATATATTTCTCTGAAACTTTGTTTCCTGTCAAAATCTTCTGCAGGTTGCATTTCCTCTCTGTTGGTCTCACACAGTTGAGAGCTAAGTGGCATTTCTGCTCTAGGAATCATTCTTATATCAGGTACCAGGTGCCCCAGAGCTTCTGTTTTTTTTTTTTTTTTTTCCAAAAAAAGAAGGAAAACAGGAAATTACAAGCAGTATTTAAATTGAGGACCCATTTTGCATCTATTAATGTATAGCAAAAGAATTTAAAAAAATCCAACAATCTGTCACCAATGCAGAGACCTTTTGAGAAACTGCTACTTTAATGAACTACTAGTGGTTCCTTGAGCAGCTGTATTCTTTTTTTTCGAGAGCATTCCAGCAGCTTATTTCAATCCTCATAAAATTTTCCCCACCTTGAAGTTCAGTAATCCCTTCTATGGGAATATGCCCTAAGGAAATAATTAAACAGAAATAAAAGGTCATATATGTAAAATATATTTATTGTAGCCTGATTTGTAAGAGTAAAAAACTGGGAAGAAACCAAATTTTTAGCAATAAGCAAATTGTTATAGCACATCAGCCACATGGAATATTATGCAGCTATTAAAATGATAATTATGAGGCCCATGTAGAAACATGAAAAATGCTTATGATTTTTGGATATGTACCTATTAAGAAAAAGCAGAATGCAAAATAGCATCCATTTTATGATTACAACTGAAGCTGGCTAGTAAAGTAGGGAATCAATAGATGGATCTGGAACCTGGCAAGAAATCCATGCAGATATCGGTACTCCCAAGATGGCTGCTGGAAGACCCTTGTGAGATTTCTGCGATCCGGAATGAGATTCCCAGAGATTCCCAGGAGAAGCCCCGGATATTCTCCAGGGACATTATCATTGGGCCCACCCTGGCGGATTGATGGGTGGGGTAATCAATCAAAACAGCAAACAGCTGGGACTCCTCCCATGCCATTAGCAAAGGGGTGGAATAATTGATGGTTTAAAAAGCAGGTGCAAAGGTTGAATAGCTCTTTCCCAAGCCCCTCTTGGCTTCTGCACCCTGCTCTCGCTGTGTCCCCCGTGCATGGATCAACATGCAAGTAAAACCTGGGCATTTATAATCTATAATGGGCAATTATAATCTATAAATCAGCACTCTTTCTCACTCTTCAGCCCCTTACTCTCTACCGGGGACCCATGATCTGTTATTTCCTCCCATTTCTCTTTGCTCCCAACCTTAATAAATTACTGACCTAATAAACCTGACATGCTCTTGAAATTCATTTCTGCAGCATAAGTCAAGAACCTAGACAAAATCCGGTAACACAGCTATGTGAAAAAATGTCATATAGGCAAAAATTGGTAGAAGATAATTTTATTTGAAGTATATATTATATTTAAATTTTTATTTTAAAGGAGTGACCTGGTTATGCAGTCCAATTTTGGTGGGTTCTGTCAAAATATAATTTTTATGAAATTAAAAACATGACTCATACAATTATAAAATGAGCATGTGTCAAAAGTTTATTTAGGGAGCAGATGTGGCTCAAGTGGTTGAGTACCCACTTCCCACATGGGAGGCCCCAGGTTCGGTTCCTGGTGTCTCCTGAAAAAAACAAAAACAAAAAAAGTTTAGCTCATTAATGATAGAACTAGTGGATAGTAAAGCTGATTCAAGGAGCATTTGAGGAATAGAAATTTATGTAATCAGGGAAGGAATGCTGGTGTAAGTTAAGTAACTTAGAGATAAACCTGGGCAATAAAACTTTGGGGTAGTCTTTCTTATCAGGTGGAAGCAAAAATTTACACGTTTACAGGTAACTTCAGATATAGGCGAATAGCAAATCAAACAAAGGTACGTTCTTGGAGCAGCACTATCCTATTGATACATATGTAATTTAAAATTTTCTATTTGTCACATTAACAAAATTAAAAAGAGGTGAAATTAGTTTTAGCAATATGCATTTGCCCAACATAGCCAAAATATTATAATTTCAACATGTAATCAATATAAAGTTTTCTCTTGCTAACATTTTTTTTCCCTAAATGGGTATTGCTCATTAAGGTTTGTATTTTTTTTTTAAAGATTTATTTTT
>PVKH010035108.1:0-11770 GCA_004027955.1 Chaetophractus vellerosus | reverse complement strand
TTCTGAGGGGAGGGAGAGGGAAAAATAGTAATTTGGGGCATTTTTGGAACTTGGAAATTATCATGAATGACACTGCAATGGCAGATACAGGCCATTATATATTTTGTAATAACTTGCAAAAATGTGCGGGAGAGAGTGTAAACTACAACATAAACTATATTCATCGCTTAGTTTCAATGCTCCAAGAAGTGTTCATCAATTGTGGCAAATATACCACACTAATGAAGGATGCTGTTGATGTGGGAAAATGTGGGAGGGCTAGGGAGCCGGGCATATGGGAATCCCCTATATTTTTTCTGTAACATTTATGTAATCTAAGTTTCTCCTAAAATAATATAAATTAAAAGGTATATTTTAGGGGCCGGCTGTATAGCCCAGTGGATGGGGCGCCGGTACACCACATGGGAGGCCCCAGGTTCAGTTCCCGGGGACCTCTCCGAGCGGGCAGACCGCCTGAGAAGGCAAAAGCCGCCGTAGGCGGGGCAGAGCCACCGTGGGCAGGGCAAAAAGCCGCCACAGGCAGGACAAAGCCGCCACAGGCAGGGTGAGCCGCCTACAAACGGAGCAAAGCCGCCTGCGAATGGAGCAAAAAGCCACCCAGGAACGGTAGCAGACCCGCCCACAAGCGGGGCAAGCCGCCTGCACGGTGAGCTGACTCGGCGCGTCGCCACAGTGGGGGGAGACAGAGCAGACATAGAGGAACACAGAAAATGAACACACAGCAAGAGTAAACAGAAAGGGGAGGGATATGTAACGAAAAAAATAAATAAATGAAAGGTATATTTTAAAAATACAAATGGTGGTATTTTCAGGACATTGGATTTGTTCTGCGTGACATTGTAGTGATGGATAGAAGCCATTGTATATTTTGTCATAACTTACAAAACTGTGTGGGACAGTGTAAATTATAATGCAAACTGTAGTCCATGGTTAGTAGCAATGCTTCAATATGGATTTATCAATTCTAACAAATGTACCACACTAATGAAGGATGTTGTTAATGTGGGAAAGTGTGGGAGAGGGAGAAAGAGGGACATATGGGAATCCCTTATATTTTTTTATGTAGCATTTATGTAATCTAAAGCTTCTTTAAAATTAAAAAAATTAATTAAAAAAATACATGTATCCTAAAGCTTTAATTTGAAAAGAAGACAAACTTGGTGGCACATTATACTGTGTATACTGTGTACACAGGTAGTAAAAAGAACAGTCAATTACTTCAGGAAAAAAAGTCCTACAAACAGCTTAATATATTGAGCAGGTTGGACTCAAATCTGTAGATTACATCTGTAGAGCAATTCCAAGGTCAATGTTTCAGGGAAGAGGCAAGAGAATTCATCATGCGTACTGGATGGAGACGGTAACAGACAAACTACAATAATTCCCATCTGTATAAATTCTTCCACCATCAGGGTAGGCCCAGTACTGCAGTGAGAGGAAGTGGAGCTTCGGACCATAGATGGAACAATATTTCCTAAAAACCAAGCCAGGCAAGACCAATTTCAACATCACAAAGAGCTGCTCAAAGAGAACAGAGATTGCCAGAACTGAGGGTGGTGGCTCCACACCCACGGCACAGATATTTTAAGGACCCAGAAGCAATATAATTATTCATATCTGGCCATGATACATTTACCTGCAATAAGGCTACACTTAAAAGAAACACTGTTTCTTTATTTATTGACATTTACAAAGGTATTCACTGAACAATGTTAGCCCTAATTATCAAATGTTGATCAGAGTCTCTAAAAGGCTAGAATGCATATCTTTAATTAATGTAAATAAGTAAAATACTTTAATGAGTTGTAATTAATAAAAATTTTCATGATAAGTCAATGAGGGGACATAAGAAGTATCATGAGTGATTAAAGTTAAGGCTGAGAATCAAAGGCTTATATAATAGTTATACAGAGGTATAACCACAGTCTTTCCTTCTAATCTTACCTCAGATATGACAGGTTAATAAAAAGAGAAAAAGCTTTCAAATTGAGGCATTCGAATAAGGAAACTTGCTTTGAGGGTTGAAAGAACACTTGAAGTTCACAAAGTACCTCCTCTAGTCAAGATGACATCTCAATTTTGGAGAGGTAGAGCACCTATGTGGTGATGCTGAAGAGAAGAAAAATCAAGCTGCTGATTGATTCTGACTTGGGCCAGTCCAGGGGCCTTCCAAAAGCAGATGCCAAGTCACTATCAGACATACAAGAGATTTATGGAGGAAAATGTGTGAAGAACAAAAGGGAGAGTACTAGGTGAGCAGACCCTTCAGAAAAGAAGCAAGTTGACATCTTAGGAATAACAGAGTACTGAATAGAAAGAGCCTCAGACTGCGGTACAGTATTGCAAAAGTCTCAGCCAGGTCAGTAGGGAACCCCAGAGCAAAGAATACTTGTTAACAGATCTCAACATTGGTCAGGAATGGCTCTGGTCTAGTACCCAGCCATATTCAGTCACTGGCTGGGCACAGCCCGGAGCAGGCATGGCCTAAGCATAAATGCTGTGATGGATCCCAAAGGCATGGCTCGAACAACTGCTAGCCTCCCAGCAAAGTTCTAATATGAAAGGAGAACTCAGCAGCTCATTCCCATGGCTGCCAAAGTCCAGACCTTGTATTCCACAGACCCACTTCTCCCATATTCACAGACCAGTTGTTCCACAGTTTCTGTGGGCCCCTCCTAAGGTGAAAACTGAGACAAAATATGTCCCCATCACTGCAACTGTACTAAGGGCTGCAACTCATCATCTCTGTTCTCTAGCATCTACCTACATTCCACACTCCCTTAGCTTTCACCTCTGCAGGTTTTGGCAGTTGATGTGAGTAAATGACCTAAACCCTCATTCTTGAGTGGTTTTAACCCTCTGATAACCACACCATTTTCAGTCCAGAGTGGCTGCACTGTATCCATGCACAGTAAAAATTGGGCAAAGGAGTACCAGGAAACAAATAAGTGGATCAATTGAATTCTACCATATTCCTACTTGGTTTCCCATTGTATAATAGCGACCCTGCCTCCTCTAGTTGATCTGGATCAATTACATGTGCTAAGATAGTAAAGCCTCGAATCATCTGCTGGTCCCTAGACATAAAGAATATAAAATACTTGGGCAGCAACCATAACTTGTTCTTAAATTGCACCCTTGCTAGGCCCTCTGTAGGAACAAGACTTCTAACCCTGTAGAACCCAGAGGTATAGGAAGAGGAAGCACAAAGTCCCTGGTGGGTCACTGGCAGTGATGGGAAGTAAGGGTACTCCTGCTCCCACCTCCTGGTTCTCAGACCCATATAGTCTTCCTAGTGGGAATATAGAGCCATGTAGGAGTTTCTACTTTCAGCCATTCTGAAAGATGGCAACCTTTCCTTAATGAATACTTCCTCCCTTGCTGAGTACTTCCTCCCTTGCTGAGTATTTCCTCTGCGTTAGAACTTCCTGTGTGTCTTCTGAAGGTTATTCCAACACTCCATGAGGCCAGCTGCCTCTGGATGGTACAGCATGTGATACAACGGGAGAAAGCCATGGCATAGCCCTATTCCCACACACATCTTTCCCAATAAAGTAAGTTCCCTGTTCAGATGTTGTGTTGTGCAGATCGAGGAGGCCATTGGTAGCATTAAACATATAAACTAAGTTGCCATGTAAAATGTTGAATTATACTAGGTGTGAAAGACAAAATAAATGAGATACAGCTTTGTCTTGGAGGGACTTAACAGTTCTAAAGAAAATCAAGCACCCACTGCAATACCTTCCTTTACCATTACAAACTATAGGCATACCAAATTATACAAATGTTTGTTTTTAAGATATCAATAAGCCATCATCACACAACCTTAACTATAATCACCAAAAATAGTCCAGCCTCACCAAAATGGTATTTAGAAGCCAAGTAACTAGCCATTAGTTGGCAATATTTAATACTATTTATAATATCTAATATTACTTGGCAATATTTAATAACTTACTGCTTTGATGAATTCCAAATTCTTTTACATTGTATACTTCTAATTTAAAATTTCAAACTTCACAACAAAATAATACTGTTCATATTGCTATATTTATACCCTATTTTAAAAATCAAATGATAATCTAAATACTAAATAATGATTAAAAGATAAATATTTATTCAAAAATCACTAATTTATTTTAATTTTTGAAATTCAAAATGAAAAATTTCAAAATTTTCCAATGGTCAGGTTTATTATCCTGCCTTCATTTGAATAAATTAATGAGACAGGAAAATGAACAAAGCAAACTCACAAGGATAATTTTCAAAACAATGCAAAATTTCAAATGCAGGATAAAAAATTTCAACTTTAATTCAGAGTAATTTTCTTCTTAAATACCCACAGTAAATATTTTTTAAATACAATTCATAATTTGACACTAATCTTAGTTAGATGGGGTAAGAAATCTGCAACTTACCTTTGTACACCATAAGGTCTTTCTAAAATAGGTTCTTTGAATGGAGGCGGAATGTGACCAAAATAATCAGGATAAGCCACCTCTGAATATTCTGGGACAGACTTTGTGTTTTTCACAATATCAACATACAGATCTGAGTCATGGAGTGTTGGTCCATCAGGCATTTCAACTGATGCTTGTTCCACTGATGAATTAGATTCTGTATCTTCATCATCTTCAGTTTCAACTCCAGTGCAGCAGAGCTTCCCTAGCTGAACTGTTCTTCCCTCAAACAGAACATTTCCACAAGTAGCCACATGTGGACATGCTTTAGTGCATGTAAGGACAGTAAGAGGAAGACTGTAGTCCTTCCTCGTTCCTGCAGTAATGCCCGGGGATGTTTGAGAAGGAAGAGCCTGCAACGTGATTCGGTCCAAGGCCTTCACAATATCATTGTTTAAGCCATGGCTGGATGAAATAGTTCTGTTTTGATCACCTAGCTGCTGTTGTAATGTTTTGTCATTATCTTTAATATCTTCTTTGGCTAGATCCATTAAGGTAGTTTTCTTATCATCTTCATCTCCTTTAGGAGATACATTCTCCTTCATAAGAGCTCCTTTTCTTAAATTGCCTGAATTTCCAGATGGTTCCTCTCCTGCTGTAGGAACAACAATAGGACCACGTACTTTCCCCTCAAATACAAAAGGCTTTGGTTCTTTGGAGATTAAATCAAAGTCCTTTGAAAATAAAAAATAGGTTTAATCTTTTATCTGTAAATATTCAAATGAATTAACAAAGCTAAGATCATACTCATTTTATATGCTGCTACAGAAACCTAACATTTGAAAATTTTAAAGATGGATACAACAGGGATATGTTTTAATTTCACTAATACAAGACAAAACATTTAAACCACAACACATTTTAATTTTTCTATTGTAAAAATAATACCTATATATCACAGAAATATGGGAAAACTTAGTGAAGTAGGAAGACATTAAAATCATCCAAAATCCCATTAGAGGGAAATTAGACTACTGAATCATTATTCATTAATTCAACAAATCTTTATAGAAAGTGTGTTTTGTGCCATGCACTGCTGAGATACAACAGTTAAAAAAACAAAACCAAAAATACTTTTCCCTTGTGCTGCTTGCAGCTTACATTTTTGTAGGGGCATAAAGGTGAGGATTGTCAATACAAGAGATTATAAACATAATGTAAGTATATTTTATAGAACCTTAGAAAGAAAGTGCTAAAGCAAAAAAGGGAAACAAGTGATAATGTGGGTTGTGTACCAGGTGAGGAGAGGTGTGTTGTAATTTTAAATACCATTGACTAGGGAAGATTCATTGAGAATGAGATATAAGCAAAGACATTAATGAGATGAGAGAGTTACACATGGAGAGCATTCCAGGCAGAGGGGACAGCCAAAGCAAAGGTTCCAGAGTAAGAGAATGCCTGGTGTATTTAAGGTACAGGAAGGGGGTAGGACAGAATGAGCAAGATGAATTCCAAAGGATAAAAGAGAGTCAGATTCTGTAAGGCCATGCAGAATGTTCTGGAAGGATTTTCGTTTTTACTTTGAATGACTGGAAGCCACTGGAGGGTTTGTAAAAGAGGAGTGCATGATATGGTGTATGTATTAAAAAAGAATACTTAGCATAGGGTTTCTCAATCTCAACAGTAGTCATTTTGGGCCAGACAATTCTTCTTATTTTTTGTTTGTTTCTTGGGAGGAGCACTGTATCATGCACTGCAGGCAGTTTAACAGCATCCCTGGACTCTACCCTCTAGATGCCATCCATCCCCCATATGTGATAACCAAAAATGTCTCCAGACACTCCCAAATGTCTCCTGGGGGATAAAACTGCCCCTAGTAATTGTGAGTATGCAGATATTACTCCAAGAGATGAGGCTGGAAATCATCAATGGAAAGAAGATAGAGAAGGCAAAACACTGAGCCTTGTGGGCACTCCAATCTTAAGAGGTTGGTGAAATGGAAAGGAAACAGAAAAGAAAATGGAGGAAGAGCTGCCAGTATGGAAAGACAAAAACCAGGAAAAGTGTTCTGGAATACAAGTAAAGAAAGGAAGTTGCTGACAGGTCAAATACCCTTTTCTCTTTTTATACTTTTACAAATACTTTTATGCAATAACATGGCTGAATCTTTAAAGCACATGCTGAGCAAAAGAAGATTTACACAAAAGAGTATATACTATATGATTCAATTTATAAGAAGTCCTAGGACAGGCAAAATTAATCTACAATGTCTGACAGCAAGGTCACCTGGGCAAGAGATATGGAGATTGACTACAAAGGAATCTAAAAAGACTGTCTCGGGTGATTGAAGTAATTCCATATCTTGACTGTGGTGGGGTTACACAGATATTAACATTTATAAAAATTCTTGAACTTGAAATACGTGCAATTTATTGCATGTAAATTATATGTCAATAAAGTTTATTTTAAAAAGGAATGAAAATATAAATAAGATCTCAAAAATATAAGTCTAAATATAATAATAATAATAATAATAATAATAATAATATAGAAATGAACTAAATGTTCCAGTTAAATGACAAAGAATCAGGTTGGATTTTTAAAAATCCAACACTAGGCTGTTAAAAATGATACACATCTAAGAATACCAAAAAGTTAAAAGTTAAAAAATTTTAAAAGACACCAGTTAAATAGCCTAAGCTAACATAACTATATTAATATAAATAATAATAATAATTCTTTATGCCTTAAATCTTACAGATAAAGAAAATAACTTCATAATGATTAAAAGTTCAATTCAAAAGGAACAAAAAAATCTATTTCCATTTATACCCATTAAATAATAAGTTTATAAAACAAATAACAAAAACTAACAGACATAAGAGAAACAGGCAAATTCACAATTCACAGTGAGAACATTTTAACACACTTTTAACATTAATTTATAGAATAAACAAGAATAAAAATCCACGGGCTGAAAATGTCTTAAAAAAGAATGAGGGAACCGGCTGTGGCTCAATTGGTTGGGCTCTGGTTTACCACATGGGAGGCCCTGGGTTCGGTTCCGGGGGCCTCCTGGGTGAAGGCAAGCCGCCGCGTGGTGAGCTGACGCAGCAGGGGGAGACAAGCAGACACGGAAAAACACAAAGCAAATGAACACAGCGAGCACAAGCAGCAAGGGGGGGATATAAAAATAAATAAATAATAAATCTTAAAAAAAAAAAAAAAGAATAAAGTTGGAAGACTCTTGCTTCCAAACTTTAAAGCATATTGATTAGCTACAGTGGTAAAAACTACATGGCACTGGCATAAGGACAGACACATTGATCAATGGAACTGAATTGAGAACTCAGAAATAGAGCTTCACATCTACGGTCAAGTGATTTTTGACAAGGCTGTCAAGCCCTCCCAGCTGGGCCAGAAAAGTCTCATCAACAAATGGTGCTGGGAGAACTGGTTATTCTTATCCAAAACAAAGAAAGAGAACCCCTATCACACACCTTATACAAACAAAAATTAACTCAAAATGGACCAAGGACCAAAATATATAAGCCAGGACCATAAAACTCCTAGAAAAAAAAATGTAGGAAAACATCTTCAAGATCTTGTGGAAGGCAGTAGTTTCTTAAACCTAACACCCAAAGCATGAGTAACAAAAGAAAAAATAGATAAATGGGATCTCCTCAAAATTCAACACTTTTGCACCTTTAAGGACTTTGTCAAAAGGGAGAAAAGTCAGCTGACTCAATGGGAGAAAATACTTGGAAAACACATATCTGATAAGGGTTTAATATCCATGATATATAAAGAGATACTACAACTCAACAATAAAAAGGCAAACTACCCAATTAAAATAAGGGCAAACGACTTGAATAGACATTTGTCCAAAGAAGAAAGATAAATGGCAAAAAAACACATGAAAAAATGTTCAACATCACTAGCAATTAAGGAAATTCAAAATCAAAACTACAATGAGATATCATTTCACACCTATTAGGATGGCCACTATTAAAAAGTTGGAAAACTACAAGTGTTGGAAAGGATGTGGAGAGATAGGAACACTTATTCACTGTTGGTGGGAATATAGAATAGTACAGCCACTGTGGAGGAATGTTTGGCAGTTCCTAAGGAAGTTGAATATAGACTTGCCATGTTACCTGGCAATACCACTATTAGGTGTCTATTCAGAAGAACTGAGAGCAGTGTCATGAACAGGCATCTGCACACCTATGTTCATAGCGACATTATTCGCAACAGCCAAAAGATGGAAACAACCCAGGTGTCCATCAACCTATGAATGAATAAACAAATTGTGGCATATACTCACAATGGAATAATATGCAGCTATGAGAAGAAATGAAGTCATGAAGCATATGACAATATGAATGAACCTGAAGGACATTATGTTGAGTGAAGCAAGCCAGACACAAAAGGACAAATACTGTATGATTGCACTATTATGAACATAAATATATCAAGTAAACTCATGGAGTTAATAATTAGAATATACATCACCAGAAATAGAATGAGGCTAGAGAATGGAAAGCTGAGGGATAACCTACGCAGAACTGATAAAAAGGCTGTTTGTAAATCTTCGGAAATGCATAGAAATAGTGAAAGCACATTATAGTGTTTGTAACTAGCAGAGGTATTATATGGGTATGACAGTGGTTGAAAGGGAAATTCTAAGGACATATATATTACTAGGAGGAAAGCTAAAAATTGTAACATGGGCTATATAACAGTGAAACCTCATATGAAATACGAATATGGGTAATATTGTATATATGACTGTTTTTACAAAATATGAATGCAAATAAACTAGAGAGATGGAAACAGAATAGCAGCTACGAATGGCAGGGGAGGCATAGAGAGATTGAGAGGTGATGAGTTTTTGTTTGTTGTTTATTATTATTATTGGACTAACGAAAATACTCTAAAAATGACTGAAGTAATGAATGCACAACTATGTGATTGTACCGAATACCACTGATTGCATACTTTGGATGGATTTATGCTTTATTAATATCTATCAATAAAATTGATTTCCCTACTTTAAAAAAAAATCCAAAAGCTAGGAAAGAACTTCTCAACATTATTAATAATCTTGTCCTAAAAGGCAAATAGAGAACTATGCATAACTGCAGAACAATTGTTTTGAAGCACACAAGAAATAGTAACAAAAGCTGATCATATTCCAGGATAAAAGAAGCCTCAAAAATTTCAAAAGACTATAATCATAGATAGTAGTCCTAATCTTTCTACAATATGCTAGAAATCAATTAAAATGATAAATTTTAAAAACTGGAAATTAAGAAGCTACATTTGAAATTACCAATGAAAGAAAAAAACATAATGGAAATTAAGTTTAAAAACAAAGATAATGAAAATACAAAATATCAAGATCTGTAGGATGCAAATAATACAGTAATTAGAGGGGATTTTATAGCGTACAAATGTTATATATTTGAAAAGAAAAAATGCTGAAAAGTAATGAGTGCCTATCTTAAAATGATAATGCAAAAAATAATAAAACCAAAGAAAAATGGCAAGAAAAATCAAGACATAGCCCTTTAAGCATATTATTTAGAGACAAGTCCAGGGTTTAAACAAACACACCAAGTAATTTTAACCTTCAGAGGTTGGTGATGAAAATGACATTCAAATCCAAGCGTAAAAAGTTATAATCTAAACTAAATTCATTTATGTTTAATATATCATGATCTGTCAGGAATTGATACAGGGATGGCTGAATAAAATTCTTTCAAGCACTTCTTATCTGGAACTAACTGGCTTTTTTAATCCTTAAAAATGCATCACTTAAATATCACTGCCTATGGTTCAAACACACACTTCAAAAATCACAGACTGAAGTATTTGAACAGTAGACTCCTTTGAAACTTAAAAATGAGAAAGATAGTCAAGTGACAACCCAACTGTCCAATCATATAAATAAAAGACACTATTCTGTTTCCCATAACATGCACTACAGAAAGAGAGCTAAATATTCCATATAAAATTTATGGCAAAATAAATAATGCATTAGTAAACATGTTCTATGTGAAATATTTTAAATAGCTTTTTGTGCTTAAACACAATAAAAAGGAACAGCTCACTAAGAAGACTTTTCAGAGCTAGTACAGGCAGGTAGATCTGTCTTTACCATCTGACTATGGCCACATTGAGAGAGACCAAAATTAAGAACCTGCTCTAGGAGTAGCCAAACTAAAAAGGCCAAGTTGGCCAGTTGATCATAGGGTGACATGCAGGTGCCCTATTCTGGGTAATGAGCCATGGCTAGGAAATGTGGAATCTACAGATAGACAAGCAACAAGAATGCATATGGTTAAAAAAAAAAAAAAAAAAAAAAGAACTGGGCTATAAAAGAATGATAATCAAAACCCTGACCTTGACACACAGTTCAAAATTATTCTTTTCTATTCCCTTTTTTCAAAACTCCTCCAATTTGTAATTACATAATGTGTTTTTCATATGCATATAAATAGTGAAGAAAATAGGCTATTTCATCGCGCAACAATCAATTCCTTCCACAACATGTTTCTGCTTTGCTTTAGCAATATTTATTGTCTCTGGGCGTTTTATTTTCAAATGAGTCTTTAATGGACACAAAGAGTTTAAAAGAGCAGCAAGTCACTTGCTATAGGGTGAATGGAAGAAAATTGCCCTGTATCCTTTCCCAATGCCTTTGCCTGCCTGCCTTCCCATTTTCTTTTCTTTTTTTTTTTTTTGACAAAAACCTTCTCATTCCCGCCCTCCTTCTTGTATCCCTGATTTCAAAGTACCTTCTAATGCACCTCAAATCTATGGAAAGCACCAAAACACAGGAGGAGTAGAAGGAGCCCTCGCTGCTACTTCTTTTGCATCAAAGGCTCATTAACTGGAACTGTGAAACTGTAAACATCAGCTAGCAAATATTTCTTTTTTATTTCTCACATAGAAGGTCACATTAAATTGGTTTTCTTTAAGCAACTAGGAATTAAGTGTAGAGAATGGGGGAGGGAGAGGCAGGTAGTAAGGGCTAAATAAATCTTAATGGGGCCCGGCTAGATAGCTCAGTGGATAAAGAGCTTGCTGGGAAACCACATGGGAGGCCCTGGGTTCGGTTCCCGGGGACCTCTCCTAGCGGGCAGACCGCCTTGAGAATGGCAAGCCGCCATGGGCGTGCCAGAGCCGCCGTGGGCAGGGCAAAAAGCTGCCACGGACAGGCAAAAGCCGCCACGGGCAGGGCAGGTCGCCTGCAAATCGAGCACAGCCAGCCACCCGCGAACTGAAAAAAAAAAAAAAGCCGGCCGTGATGGAAGCAGAAGCCGCCCACAAGCGGGGAAAGCCGCGCCTGCGCAGTGACCAAG
>PVKH010035107.1:0-11772 GCA_004027955.1 Chaetophractus vellerosus | reverse complement strand
CGACTTGGAGCAGTGGATTGCAGAAAAGGAGCGGGTGGCTTCTTCCCCAGAAATGGGGCAAGACTTTGACCATGTCACTGTGAGTAGCCGCAGCCACAGATTTATTTTTCTTCCTCTAATGCGGTAGACACAAGCCAGTGGTCATTCCAGACACACGTCACTCCCCTGCCAGTTACAAAACGCTGCAGAGATGCAGTCACAGCCCAGCATGAGGTGTGAATGTCGAGGGCCGGGCTGGCCCCGGGGAGGTGTGGGAGTACATCTCCAGGCAGGGTGGGTGCCACCCAGGGGCATCTATGACTGGGGTGTGATGGCACCCAGCCCCAATCCCAGGCCCCATAACCAAACTTTTGTCTCCCGCTGTCCAGCTGCTTCGGGACAAGTTCCGGGACTTTGCCCGGGAGACGGGCGCGATTGGGCAGGAGCGGGTAGACAACATGAATGCTGTCATCGAACGGCTCATCGACGCGGGCCACAGCGAGGCGGCCACCATCGCCGAGCGGGAGGACAGGCTGAACGAGATGTGGGCGGACCTGCTGGAGCTCATGGACACGCGCATGCAGCTGCTGGCTGCCTCCTACGACCTGCACCGCTACTTCTACACGGGTACCGAGATCCTCGGCCTCATCGACGAGAAGCACCGCGAGCTGCCTGAGGACGTGGGGCTGGACGCCAGCACGGCCGAGTCCTTCCACCGCGTGCACACCGCCTTCGAGCGGGAGCTCCACCTGCTGGCCGTGCAGGTGCCTGCCTGCCCTTGGCTACCCACCCCAGGCTCCAGGCCACCTGCCTGCCACGTCTTCCCCCTGGCCAGCTTCCAGGGGGTCCCGGGGTCCCTGAGTGTCAGACTTTCCCATTGAGAATGGGCACCAGGGATTCTGCCTCCTCAGAGAGGCACCAGCTTGGGGTGGGAAAGCAGGGAGCAGTGGTTTTCAGACATTCTTTAGCTTTAGAAGTAGTTCTCCAAACTAAATCCTCAAAAAACCCCACACATAAAATACATTAAAATTCAGTTGCTCTGGTTGAACAATCATGATTGGCTAACACATATGGACCAGGTCATGTTCATTTACTCCTCACAACCGTCCTCTGAGGTAGGTACTAATATTTTCTGCATTTTACTGCTGACGAAAGTGCAGCATAAGGAGGTTCACTAAGTTGTCCGAGATCCATGGATACTAAGCAGTGGAGCCAGGGTACCTCTTTGTTGGAGAGGCAGCATGCATAGTGATCAAGAATGTGGACTCAGGAGCCTGGTTCAGAGCCAGCTCTAGCCCTTTGCTAGTGTGAGTGACCTTGGGCAAATCCTTTAACCTCCCTGTGCCTCAGTTTCCATGTCTGAACATCAGAGATAACAATCATTTCTCTTTCATGGGATTGTTGTAGAAATGAAAAGCGTTAATAAAGTGCTTAGAACAGGGCCCGGTCCACAGTTACTCTTGTCCTTCAGAGGAGATCAAAGGGCATTGAGTCCCAAAGCCTCATCAAAGCCCAGGGGGTGCCTTGGGTAGGCAGAGATGCCAAGGCAAGGAGCTTTCTCCCACAGCACCCCCTGGGTAGGGGCTGAGGTCTTGCCTTCCAGCGGTTCCCTGGGGAGGAAGGCCAGAGGAGACAGGAGCCCTTGCCCACCCTAGGCCCAGCCACTTCTGTCGGGGGAACAATGTCTGGTTTTGCCCGACCATAGGTCCAGCAGTTCCAAGACGTGGCCACCCGCCTGCAGACAGCATACGCTGGAGAGAAGGCAGATGCCATCCAGAACAAGGAGCAGGAGGTGTCTGCTGCGTGGCAAGCATTGCTCGATGCCTGTGCTGGGCGGCGGACCCAACTGGTGGACACGGCGGACAAATTCCGCTTCTTCAGCATGGTCCGCGACCTCCTCTCCTGGATGGAGAGCATTATCCGGCAGATCGAGACCCAGGAGAGGCCCAGGTGAGGGGTGTCCTCAGGGGCTGGGGGCAAGCCAGGGTGCTGCACTGGGGCTCCTCCCCCGAGGGATGGTCCTGAGCTGCTGAGGGCACAGGAGGCCCTGGGGGTTCCTGAGGCCTGAGGCTGGGTCCAGGCAGGCATGGAGTGGCTCAGCTTCTACTGGAAGGAGCTACCATTTCTTAGTAAGGGGAGCCGACTGTGGCAAGAACATCTGTCACTCAGATTCTCCTCCAGGCCCAGTGACCAGTGAAAAGAAGTCACTTACACGGCCAAAGCTGGGCAGGTCCGGGACCATTATCCCAGTGCTGGGATGTGGGGGACCATTGTCCATCGGGGGCATCACATGGGCCAGGAGGGCCCCAACAGGGATCAAAGCTCTCTCCACTGTGGTTCCCACATCAGCGTGTGTAATTTCAGCAATTACTGCTGGGCCAGCTTCGTCCCTCTGCCCCCAGGTGCCTGTCCTGAAGTCCAGACTTTTTTTTTTTAACAGCTTTATTGAGATATAATTCACATACCATAAAGTTCACCCATTGCAGGACAACATTCAGTGGTTTTTAATATATTTGCAGAGTTGTACAACCATCGCCACAATCTAAGTTTAGAAGATTTTTCATCATCTTGAAAAGAAATCCTGTCCCCATTAGCAGTAACTCCCCATCCTTCCCCTCCCAGCCCCAGGGGGCCATAATCCACTTTCTGTCTCCATAGATTGGCCTATTCTGAACACTTGCTCTAAATGGAATCATATAATACATGGCTTTTTGTGACTAGCCTCTTTCATTTAGCATAATGTTTTCAAGGTTCATCCATGTGGCAACATGTATCGGTACTTCATTCCTTTTTATTGCCAAATAATATAACCCCAGACATCTTCTGGGGTGCTGGCCCCCAGCCAAAGCTGGAGCTACTGACCAGTAGGAAACACAGACCCCAGTGTTCCTGCCAGGCCTGGGCCTGCAGAGGACTCCCTGGCCAGCCAGAAAGAGGGGTGGGAGCGGTGTCAGACACCCAGAGGCAGGTGGGAAGCCACCTGGCAGCCCTCTCTGGTTGAGACTTGGCGTCTGGCAGGCCAGCATGGCTCCAGCCCAGTTTCCTTCTTCCCCCAAATCCCTCCTCCACCTTGTCCTTCTGCCCCACAGGGATGTGTCCTCCGTGGAACTGCTCATGAAGTATCACCAGGGCATCAGGGCAGAGATCAAAACCCGGGGCAAGAACTTTAGTGCCTGCCTGGAGCTCGGGGAGTCCCTGCTGCAGCGGCAACACCAGGCCTCGGAGGAGGTAAGGGGCGGTGCCCCTCTGTCTCCTGTCCCTGCTCTTGCTGGCCCAGGCCGCTCCCTGGGAGGGAGAGGTGGGCCATGATTTTCTGAAGAAGCTCGTCTTTTTTTCACTCAAGGAGGCCAGAAATTAGAGCAACACAAAACCCATCCTCTGCCTCAAGGAGCTGGCCACTTAGGAGGGGAGAGCAGGCTCATGACCCCCAGACACCCCCGTGTCTTGCGGTTCATGTGTCCTTTGGGGATGGCAACCCCCATTTCGCAGGTGAGGCACACATGCCTCAGAAAGGTTAAGTAGCTTGCCCGCAGCTGCACAGCTGGCAAGTGGCAAGGCGGAGACTCGAACCCCGGTCTGCAAGACCAAGTCCGGCATTCTTCCCAGTGCCTATGTACACACTGCCTCAGACAGAGTGGGGGGAGCCACAGCCTTAGCTTCTCTCCTTTCCCTCCCCGCAGATCACTGAGAAGCTGCGGCAGGTGGTGACCAGGAGGAGGGAGATGAACGAGAAGTGGGAGGCCCGCTGGGATCGGCTCTCCATGTGTGAGTGCAGCTATAGAGCCAGGGAACTCGGGGCCTGGGGGGGTCGACGCCATGAGGCTGTGGATTGTCACCACTGCCTAGAGAGGAGCTTGCCACAGCACCATTCAACAGCAAGGGCATTAGCCCAGAGCAGACGTGCTGCCAGATGCTCACCTCCAACCCGCTGCTCGTCCCTCTCCCTGCATGCCCTCCGCGCCCCCGCCCCCCCATGCCTGGTGCCTGGGCTGTACCCCTATAGAGCCACAGCCTAGGGAGGGGTCAGGGTTAGGTCCCCGTGCATCACAGATATTTGCTCTGAGGCGGGTCAGGCGTGGGGAGGAGCTCTGTGCTCCCGCACCGGAAGCTCAGGAGTGGTGGAGAAAAGCCCTCTGCTCACATGGGAGTGATGAACCAAGGAAGGCCAGGACTAGTCCCATGGCTACTTATACACAATTATGGGAGACAGCCTGGGCTGGGGAGAGAGGGGCCAAGATCCTTGGTTGGCCCCTGAGGGAGTCAGGGTAGAAGCCCAGGGTGGGCGTGCAGTGGCCTCAGGCAGCAGGTCACCTCTGAGCAGGGTGTCCACCAGTTTAGGACGCCTGAGCAGGCCTGCTGCCCGACTGCCACTCTTGTGTCTGTCTGCCGAGCCGCCCCAAACTCCTGGCGGGAGCAGACCGTTGAGTGCTAACAGGCCCCTGGGTCCCATGGGTGGGTCTGCGGCTTGTCCTTGGCAGTGCTGGAGGTGTGCCAGTTCTCGCGGGATGCCTCCGTGGCCGAAGCATGGCTGATCGCCCAGGAGCCCTACCTGGCTAGCCGGGACTTTGGACACACGGTGGACAGTGTGGAGAAGCTCATCAAGAGGCATGAGGCTTTTGAGAAATCCACAGCCAGCTGGGAGGAGCGCTTTGCTGCCTTGAAGAAGCCCACCACGGTGAGCCGGGGCAGCCATGGAGGGGGGGGTCAGGACAGGTAGGCAGTCGCACCTTGGCATGGATGTCTAGTCAAGAACCCTTAGCCAGTTATGAGGCACCTACAGACAGTGTATGAATAGAAGTGGTAAAAAGTACTGACCTTTAATGAAAGCCAAAAGGGGATAACAAGAAGGAACAAACACTGGGATATGTTGGGGTGCACGAGGTGCCTTCTCCAAAGAAAGGTTGTCTGAGAACATAACTCCGCCTTGGTGGCTACTCTGACCCTTGGCCTTTTCCTCCCCCAGCTTGAGTTAAAAGAACGCCAGACCCCAGACAGACCCGCAGAGGAGCCTGGGTAAGTGTGGGGAGGGCCAGGGCACTGTGATCTGTATCCAAGGAGCCAGGAGCCGTCTGTGTTAGGGGATGAGTAGGAAGAACTAGGGAGGTATTTTTAATCAGAAACTGACCCCCTGGTGTTTCAGATACACATGTGACCTCTCACAGTGAGGCCACTTGTGAGAGAAATCCAGAGGAAATGGATCTTGAAGTTGGAGAGGAGCTCTTGCTTCCCTCTGAGTCACGAGGGGGCCTGACGTGCTGCCTGGTGTGGGAACCAACAGGACTGGAAAGCTGGGGCTGCTGCAGAAACGAGGCTCCCTTTCAAACCCCCCTCCACCCCCAGAAACCACCTTAACCCATGCCCTGGAGGCTGCTTTGCGTGGAACCTGGTCCATTTCTGAAGTTTACTTGCCTTTAGTTTTCACATTAAGCTGCTGAGGCTCCTTGCTAAGCACCATCCAAGCAGCCGGGAAGTCTGGACAGGGAGATATTTGGTGCCTGTCCCCTGAGGGTGAGGGAGGGAAACCAGGCCTTGGAGTGGGTGCTGGCTTGTTTTTAAAGAGGGGCCGTATCTTCCTTAGGGCTCAAGAGGAGGAAGGCGAGACAGCAGGGGAGGCTCCCCGAGGCCCCCACCACGCGGCTACCGAGAGAACGTCCCCGGTCAGTTTCTTCTCCCATTTGTCTAGTTCCTGGGAGTCGTTGCTGACAGAGCCTGCTCCCCCCTACTAGGCTCAGCCAGGTGGAAGGCAAGGACGGCGCAATGCCACCCCACAGCCCCTCCAGACTCCTCATTCAGTTCAGTCTTCCTTTTTCACTTAGATTTTCTTCATTCTTAGAATAATGCCCCTTCTCTCTTCAACCCAAAAGAAACTGACATGCCAGACCACTGACATGACTCTTAGTTTGGTTTTATCTAGTCTAATAAATTTTACTGTACAAATACATCACCCTCTACATCAGGGAAACTATACAGGGGTGGTTCATTTTTATATACCGTCCTTCTTCCCATTTTCCTTCTAACTCCTTCCTTAACACAATACCCCTCCTGCCCCACCCCCCACAGACATATACAAATGGACTGTCCAGTCCCACCTGCCCCCCTCACAGGCATTTGCGGCAGTGAGGTGGGAAACACCCTCCAGCAGATTCCTCCCTCCTGTCTATGCAAAGCCCTCTCCTCCTGCCCACCATCCTGGCCTGATGCCTGTGGGTCAGCAAGTTTGGGGTTGGAGCTGGTTCTGAGGCAAGAACAGACTTGAAGGAGCCCTGCAGGGAAGAGGGAGAACCCCCAGGCTTCTGGGTTGCAGGAACCAGTCTCCCAACTTGTAGGGAAGGGGAGTGTGTCAGAGTCCTTGCTGAGAGGAGGGCTGGAAGGGGACTGTGTCAGACCAGCTCCAGAGGCTGGGCACGTAGCAGGTTCCTCAGCTAAAGGGTCAAGATAAACCCCCAGTAGGAGGGAAAGTGGGGCTAGACACCCCACAGCCCAGTGGGCTCTAGGCTGGGAACCCAGGAGGCTCTACCCAATTTGAGGGGAAACGCCCTGAGGAGGGACTGGTGGAGAAGAAAGAATTCAGCATGGGCCTTGCACAGCTTTGCCACTGCATGTACCCTCTGCACAAGGGGCTCTGGGGGGTCAAGGGAGCAACAGGCCTTTCATGTACCCCATCTTTCCAGGTGCCAGGGTGAGCAGGCACTTAGAGTGATGGAAATTTCTGGTATACCAACCACCCCAGAAAAATACACATGCAGTGAGAATTCCCTGTACAGATCCCCTGTGAAGTCCAGATTTCAGTCCTTCCCACCCTTTTAAGAGTGAGAGAGTAGGATGGACACACACACACACACACACACACACACACACACACACACGAGCACTCTCTCTTCACTGCACCAGCTCGTCACACCCAGCAGAGGGCACTGCTGGTGGGTCTTCCCAGAAGTTCCCTCAGAAGCGCCCATCGCCCATGGGCTCCCTCCTCCGTCCGTAGACTGCATTCCAGCCCCTTTTTCCCAGCAACAGCCCCCACCGGAAGGAGAGTACTCTGGGGGCTGGGACGGACTGTGGACCCTGGGGCTGGGGCCGCCCCCCAGAGCCTCCCTGCCTCCCGCCCCTCCCCACGCTTCTGCTGTGCCTCCCCACGTGTCTGCGTGCCATGGTGTCCTGGTGTGCGGGTTCCTTTGTGGTCACTGAGCGACTCCATCCATTCTTTGTGTCGTGTACGTCGTGCGAATAACTACACCTGCATCCGAGCTGCCTCCATCCAAGCACCTGAATGTCACTGGGCTGCTGGGGAATAAAACCTGCTTGGATCTGAGTATCTGTCTGGGGAAGGAGGGAGGGCACTCGCATTTGAAGCCCTTCCCAGATGGGAAAACTGGCCCGTGCCTGCTACCAAAAAGCAACCAGATGGTGAATCAAATGAGCACCAGGCCCAAGGCCTCACAGAAACAGATTCCATGCTGCTTCTCTTCTCTGGACCCTTTATTGAGTTGTCATGAGGATCCCCGAAACGCCAAGGGAGTGCCTGATGCCCAGTCGGGAAAGCCCAACAGAGCCTTGGAAGCCTCCTCACCAAGCCAGCTGCTGGCCACTCCAGCTGCCCCACACTGCTCCTTTACAGAGGCCCAGGCCTCTCCCGGGAAGGGACAGCGGTCTGCTATGCCTTCTCTCTGGGACAGGCCTGGGCTACAGGTGGCTCTCCTGCTGGTCCCGTGTGTGTGGTGTTGGTGCCCGCTAGAGTAGATACATGCAGTGTTGCTTCACGTGAAACCCATCACTCGTGCATGCCAGCTTCCTGCTTGGGACAACCGAGGGGAGTAGGCCCACCACCCAAGCTCCAGCCTGCATGGTTGCACTCCCTGCGGGCCCACACCCCCATCCTTCCCACGTATGCACCACCGTGTGTGCATGCACACGTGTGTACACACAGGGACTGGAGCTGCCATTCCATGCATCCATCTTTTCCTCCGGCACATCAGTGTGCACTCGGTTCAACTGCCCTCCCTTACCTCTTCCCATACTAGATCACGTTCCAGTAAAATCAGTCCATTTGTACAGGTAAGTACAGGTGAAGCCAAGCAGCAGAAACAGGGCCTCACTCACAAAAGGCAAAACACCTGGAGTGGAAGCCAGGACATCTGGGCTCTAGTCCTTAATTCGGCTGGAACCTTCCTGCTTGAACTTAGATAAACCTCCTAATTCCTACTCCCTCTCCCCCTGTGTTTCCTTGTCCCTCTTAAGCCCTCTCTGCAGGATTAGAGAAAGTCCAGGACATTCTGTGTGTCGGTAATGCATTAAATTAAAGGGAGGGGCTGGGAGAGGTGGCTTCGCCCACCCCCACTCTCCTCTTCTCTCGATCCAAGGTATTACTAGTTGGTTTGTCAGGTGCCGGCTGGTATGAGGCTAGAGATGGGAAAGAGGAGATAAAGGGCCGGGCATTTGCCTGTTGCCCTGTTTGGGGAAGAGAGGCAGGGCTGAAGCTCTATTTAGCTCCTCCAAGACTAGTTCCCTGAAGGAGGCCCCAGGGTGCCGGAGGGGGCTGGTAGCAGGCTGAGCTGGCTCCCTTCCACTCCTTCCTGTGGCAGCAGTGGGCAGCCAGACCTGCCCAGGGCCCCGTGCTTGAGGACGTTCTCCCCAGCACCTCCGCCTTATGCCTCTTCCTTTATCCTAGGCATGTCTCGCTAGGAAGGGCTTCGTGGTCCTGCCAAGCATTCCTCCTCTCCCAGGCTTTGGGAGCCTCAGATTTCCCAATGTAACATTTGTGGTGAGATTTTTTTTCTTCCCGGGAGGGAAAGAGGTTGACTTCATGGAGAAAAAATGGTATTGAAGATGATCCAAGAGTCTTCCTCCCGCTAAAAGTCCCCCAGCCAAGAGCCCTGCAACTGCTTCCTACCACTGCACCTGTTTCCAGTCCTTGGGGTAGGAGCCGGGATCTGCCCTCTGAACTCACCTGACGGGGCTGCTGTGGCACCGTGAGTGACAGCCCTGAAAGGGATTGGTGCTCCAAGAGGCTGGACAACAATGAAGAGTCTCCTTTGTCAGGATTCACTGTCTGGAGCAAGGTTACTCTGCCCTGCCTCCAAGCCCCAAGGCTAGGTCCAGGCTGCTGTACAGAGGGGGACCCTGGGATGCAAGGACACCCCAGAAAGCAACTGCCTGGGTGTCATTCATTATCAGGCCCCCTTTGGCAGGTTGTCAGGGAAAACTCTTACCTAGGGACAGCTCACAGATGCCACCCCTACAATCCAACCATGCAGCTCTCTTCCCCAGAATAGGGGAGTGGGCTTCGCATTAGGGCTGAACAGGGGAGTCCTTTCCATAGCCTTAGAGGCGTCTGCAGCTTCAGGGAAGTTACCAGCACCGGTGACTATGGGGGGCAGTGTTCCAGGGCTGAGCAGGCCCTAGGATTGCAGCCAGGACCACCTTTCAACCAGTGCCTGGCTGGCTCCAGCTGCTGTCGCCTCCTGGGCAACCTGGGCAACTACCCCAGCAGCAGCCTCCCTGGCAGGCAGCCAGGAGCTTCAATCAGCGGCCAGCAGCGGACTCTGACGTCCTTGGAGCGAAGAGCCGTGGGTGTGGAGGCAGCAGCTGTGTCTCTTCTTGCCTGAACAAGCTTGCCCAATCATTTCCCCCTCCCCTGTGAGGCCACTCTGAGCTGCTGTTTCAGGCGTTTTGCAGCGAATACAATTCGCTTGTTTGTTCCTAACGACAGACATGGCCAGGGAAGAAGGTCAGTTCTCCCCCCAGCCTGGGCGTGTCCCTGTCTCCCCAGGACGCCTGAGTCAGCGTGGCAGGGGTGTGTCTGGCTGTAGTCTAGCGCCGCACCCTGGTCCTACATTCCAGCTCCTGAGAGAAACCCACTCTAGGCTCTTTTTGGACATCTGCCCACTGCTGAGCACGTCCAGGTCTCTGCTTTGCTCAGATGCGATCTTCCTGGCCCCTCGGCTTCAAAGAGTCTCCCTAAGTTCTTCCTTCCAAGCTGTGTTTCAGAGCATCCCAGATCCTGATGGAGGCAGGATGAGACTCAACTCAGTTAACACTCGAGGCATCTCAGAGCTGGGGTTGGAAACTGAGGACTGACCGTTGGGCGGCTGAATGCGGATGGGGAGTGGGTGTCTCCTAATTCAGTTTAGTCTCTCCAAAGCTGAGTGGCTGGCTTGGGTCACCAAGGCATCCAGCTGCTGCCAGCTCCTCCAGGGCTCTGAAGAAACCACACCGGGGGTGGGAATAGTGAAGATGGCACCCGAGGAAGCTTCCTTCTCCTCTCCCCTGGTGATGGAAGAGACCAGGTTTCCTCCTCCCCTCCGAGGGGACCCTGCGCTCTCCTATCCCCTCACCCGCTTTACTTGGCGGCCTTTGCCGGGAGCCCCCTTCCATTTGTCTTCCCCAGGCAAACAGCTGGGCCCTGCATTGAGCTCTCTGCTCCATCCTCCCACTTCTCCTAAAAGCCCCTCACCAAGCCCCTGCCTCCAATCCTCCATGTCTGCCTCTCTCGATCTTTCCTCCAGCTCAGCAACAGTCTCTCCTTCCCTTTTTAGGCAGTTGTCTCTGCTCACTGAGTTGTCACCTGTCATCTCTTTGGCTATTCTCAACTCCTTAAACCTCTTGTTTTTCTTCCATTCTTCCAACAACTGTCTTCTGAAAAGCCTTCCCAACCGTCTGCCACTGACAGCCCTTCTTGCCCCCAGGACAAGGGCCGAGACATCAGACTTGGGGGAGAGTAAAAACTCAGCCACAAGAGTGGTGCCTTCCCCACCCCAGAACCATGTGGTGCTATTTGGCTACCGAAGGCATCTAAGCAATAGGTCTCGTCTGGCCACCAACTCCTCTTTCAGCACCTTCCAGTGTGGCTCTGGCGTGATCGGGCAGCCAAGGCCATTCAAGCACGTCTTCCATAAGCCAACCTCATCTCATGTAGACTGGGAGCCCCATCGGAAAGCTGCTCTTCCCTACTGCAATGACTCTGGCCTCCTCTCCTGCAGCGGGATTTAGCAGGAAGAGCACAGAGTTTGGGGCCAGACCTGCGTCCTCAACTAGATGTGTGTCTGTGGGAAGTTACTTATACTCCCTGACAGTGTTACACTCGTCTCTAAAGTAGAGGTAGTCGCAGCACCTGCCTGCGGAGAAGGTATGAGAATCAGAGGAGAGAGCATAGGTAGAGCACCTGATGCTTAGCTTCCTTCATTTTTATCTCCATCCCCCACCTCAGTCCTTCATCTCTTAAAAGTAACATCCTCCATATAAATAACACCCATTTCCAAAGCCCTCCCAAACCAACCTTCCTGGAGGCCCCACCCTCAAAACCCGCCACACTTGCTTGGGGCTCAGGCCTCACTGTGTGACAGGTGTGCAAGATTCTCACATCGCTAAAGTTGAACAGTCTTTCTGGAGTGCATCCTAGCGTTCGATTAAGTACCAGCATTTCCTTTAGAGAGAAGCTCCCATTTCTTATGTTTCACGGCTTGCAAATGTGCCTGGGTTCACTGAGCATCTTCTAGAATCTCCAACAGACCCTGTGGTCCCACACCAGGTTTTTTTTCTCCTGGGAGCTCAGAGTTCACCAGGTGCTGTCTCCTACGCCATCTGCCGGCTAGACCTGGAAGTACACCTTAACTCCTTTATTGCAGAGAATTCACCATCCTGCCCACCTCCTCCTTCCTCTCTTGAATTCTCTCTGCACAGGAATTCAATCCTTCGCCTTCTTCCCCTGCCCAAGTCAGCTTCCTAGCAAGGCAGAACCCTAAAAAGCCAAGCTTACAAGTCCCTGCTGCAAGACTCTGAGGCAGTCGTCCCTGC
>PVKH010035106.1:0-11771 GCA_004027955.1 Chaetophractus vellerosus | reverse complement strand
GGCAGGGCGAGCCGCCGGCGAACAGAGCAAAGCCACCAGCGAATGGAGCAAAGCCACCTGGGAACGGAAGAAGAGCCGCCCACAAGTGGGGCAAGCCACCTGCGCAGTGAGCTGACTCTGCGCGTCGCTGCAGTGGGGGGAGACAAAGCAGACATAGAAGAACACAAAAAATGAACACACAGCAAGAGAAAGCAGAAAGGGGAGGGATAACAACAAAAAAAAGCAATATACAATAATAAAGTGAGTTCTATCTCTCACAGCAACTAGTAGGGTAATCTTAGGCTAACACAGTTATTTTATCTCATGTTCCAATTAATAAGAACTTCTAAACTCAACTGTGAATTTCCAGAATTGCTATATCTTCCATGAGGAAGTGAATAATTATTTGCCCTTTTAGTAAAGATACATATTTTCAATGTAAATAACAAGTTCAACAGGGCCATTGTCTTTACTCAGAAATCCCAAACATAATATTTTCCTCATTCTTATGCTTTTCCATATTAGATCTCCTGTATTTTAATTAAAGGTCAATATTAATGATATCGTGATCCCCTAAATTGTAGGTACTGGCTGAAACGTGGGAAGTTATAACCTTTAACTTTTATCATAATGGAAAAGAAATAAAAAGTAACAAAAAGGAGGAGGAGGAAGAGGAGCAGGAGGAGAAGCAGAAGCAGCAGAAGGAGAAGAAGAAGATTAGTAGTAGTAGTAGTAGTCTAGGATACTAAGTGTCTTTTCATCCAAAATTTTAAAAAGTTACAATTACACTAATTACATAATCTCTGGTATGTAAACTGCATTCTATAAGTATTAATTGAAGAACTAGTTGAATATATTCCAGGGAAAATATACTATTTCAGTTATTTTTAGGAAAACAAAACAAAGGAATCTCACCTGAAATTTATTTTCCTGAATGACATTGCAACAACAGATACAGGCCATTATATATCCTGCCATAACCAACAGAATTGAGTGGGAGAGAGTGTAAACTACAATGTAAACTATAATCCCTCCTTAGTGGCAATGCTTCAAAATGTGTTCAATAATTGTAATGAATGTGCCACACTAATGAGAGAAGTTGTTAATATGGGGAAAAATGGGAGATGTGGGGAGTGGGGTATATGGAAATCTCATATTTTTTATGTAATCTAAGAATCTTTTAGAAAAAATTAAAAAATACATTTAAAATATTTTAAATAAAAGTTGAAGTTACTTTATTGTAATTATATAAAAGAAATCAATGTAAGTAGAATGCTTTTATTTATCCTAGTTATTTTTCTCATATTCAGGATAGTATTTCTCTTTTTAGATAAAACTAGATTATAAGGAACTAGAAAATGTTATATTCAAGACCAGTATTATTTTCATTATTACAAATATTTGTGTAAATTATTTTGTGGTTTGGCCTACCCAATGCAAACAGGAGTGTGAATGGATGTGTGTGTGTGTGTGTGTGTGTCTGTGTGTGTGTGAAGAGCTAAATGAATAGAGTGCCAGAGAATTGATTCAAAGACTAGAAGATCCACTGGATTCTTCCTTTAGTGCACTAGGGATTTAGAGAAAGTTTGAAGTTCTCTTATTAATCTTCAGAGTATTTTAATGAAATCGACTTCAAGTCCTTATATATACATATATCCTTATTCACATGTACTTTGAGAGTCTTCATAACCACTGTTGGGGATTGAATCATTTACCCCACAACAAGTCTTATTCTATGTTCCTGTGGGTGTGAACTCATTTGTAAATAGGACTTGAACATATTACTATTAGTTAACATTTGTGTATAGATTCTCTGAAGACCAAATTTAGATGAGGCCAAATTTAATGAGGACAGGCCTTAATTCATATGTCTTAAGTCCTTATGAAGAGAGGGAATCTAGACAGAGTCACAGACAGCTAAGCAGGAGAGGTAGAAGTCAGAGGAGAAGCCATGTGATGGGGACAGAGATACACAACAAGGAACTCCAAGGGTTACAGCAAGCCAGCATCAGAAAGCTACCGACTCCAGGAGGAAGCATGGCTGCTGCCAAGGCCTTGATTTTGAACTTCTAGCTTCCAAAACCATGAGACAGTAAATTCCCATTGTTTAAGCCAACTCAATGTGTGCTATATGTCATAGCAACCCTGGCAAACCTGGTGAGCTACTATACCCATTATGATGCAAGTAGATGACATCAGTTTAAACTAAAATTTTCCTCAGAGTAATTTGGAATTTAACTACCATCCACAAAGTGGATATCATCACATATAAACATACTTACAGTTTCCAAAGAATGGGCATTTCTTAGGGTCTCCATTATTCCTGGAACTATTCTTATAAGATCATCTTTTATGTCTACCATAGTCTTAATTGTTCTTGCTAGGCTTGATTGGACCTAAAGAATACTTTTCTGATATTCTCACATGGTAACTTAAGAATATTACCTACCCTATCAAAACTAATGCCTAATATTAATAATATCCAGAACTCATTAGTCATCCTCAATGTTAGGTGCAGCGATTCTTAGAAACAGCTTTAGACACTAGTGACCTCATTTAGAGAAAGGATAAGTCATGCACATAAAGAAGAATTATAAGGAAAAAGGTAATAAATCCTCCATACAAAACATATCTAGAAAGTCATACAGCAAGCAAGCTTGTTATTTCATTCAATTAACTGATCATTCCTTCCTCCCTCCCTCTCTTCTTTCTTTCTTTCTTTCTTTCTTTCTTTCTTTCTTCTTTCTTCATCCAATCATATTTCATTCAACAAATGAATAGTAAGTATCTATTTTATGTCAGGAATCAAAGTTACTTAGAATCTTAAAAGTTGTGCCTTTCATAGAAAGTCCTTACCAGTTTTATGATTTTACAATTATAAAAATATTTTCCTAGATAAACTTTTAATTTCAATAATATTTTGTTTCAATACTATTTAATAAAAATATTGTATTTAATAATACATGTGAGTTTTATTATGTATAGGATGTGATACAGACATGTAACTTTGTTGTTTTATTTAATTTAGAATTTTTATTATTTTTTGTAAAACTGATATGGCAGTTCTTCTAAATCGTTTATGAAGTAGCCTGTCATTTCTCCACTGTCATTTCTCCACTGATTAGAAATATAGTCTTTACTACATACTAATAGTGATGTAGTGTAATGCTTAGGAGCTCAGACTTTGCAGTCAGATTTCCTATGTTCAAATATTGATGTGTACTTACTATGTCAATATGGACAGATTTTTACATGTCTCTGTGCTTCTAGTTCCTCATACAAAATGGTAACTGTCATTCTTGCCATTTAGGGGTATTTATATACCTTATTTAATATATATAATTAAATGGACATTGAAAGCACTGAATTAGATATCATTTTCCTAGATTCATGTATATTCTTGTCTCTCCTCCTGGTTCTGATTGTTTCCTTGATGTATTTGACATTCATGTGTCCAAACTCTGAATTTAATTATCAGTAGGTTTAGTCCTGCTTCTTGTTTTTTTTTTCTTCAAATTTATTTGCTATTTCTGCATATTTCCACTTCCAGATAAAATTATTATAATTCACCTAGCTCACATTCACTTGGAAATTGTGTATTAATTTTGGAGAGAATTAACATTTTCAGTATTGATTTTTCTAATCCAGGAACATGATGTGTGTTTTAGTTTGCCAAAGTGGTACTGAAGCAAAGTAGAAATGTGTTAGCTTTTATAAAGAGTATTTATTTGGTGTAAAAGCTTGTACTTCCAAGGCAGTTAAAAGTCCTACTCAATGTAACATAAGAGTTCCTTATTCACCCAAGTCAATTGCCACATATTGAAGCAAGATGGCGGGTGAACTTTGCCTGGTCTCTGCCTACCTCTCTGGGCTGTACAATCTCCCAGAGCTTAATTGTGGGCAACCAAGTGTAAAGTTTGTCTCTTACCAGGCCCTCAGTCTCAGCTGCTCTGTTTCTACACAATTTCTGCTGCAAGCTCTCAGGCACGTACAGCTCATCTCTCCCTGGGGCCTCAGCTCATTGAGCCTTTCCATTCTGCCACATGGCAGGATCAAAAATGGTAGGGCAGAGAAGGTGGAAAGATGGCATCAGATTAGGCAGATAAGACTCAGGCTCTCTCATGAAAACAATGGACAAGGAACCAAAAGTTGCCTGAGGGACCTGCTTTGAGGGTTAGCAGACAAGAACAGTGCTTCACAATTCCCAGGAGAGTAAGGAATAAATTGAGGAGGAAGGCAAAACCACAAACTGTGAGTTAGTAAACCTCCTGACCACCAGGAAGGGCTCCCCATTCCCAACCCCAAGATATTCAGCAGGGGTAAAACCCCTGACTCATTGCAGCTAACTGAGCAGAGAGCATAAGTCGTCCTCCCTGTCAGCTGTTACATGGGAAAAGGGAGAGGGAGTTGGAGGGCTTTTCTTCAGTGAATTTGGCCAAAGGAGCCTGCTTTGAATCTTGGCTCTGGTTAGATGAATACAAAGGAAAACTGAGAGAGATATACCTCTGTGGAAAGGTGCACCAAAGATCACCATCTTCTGGCTGGTCTGGAAATTACATGGACAAAAACTGCTTTTAGAGTTCTCTTTACCTCATCCCTGGGGGAAAGTCTGTGCCCCATTACTGAGTCCCTGGCACAATTTTGATAACTTAAGCTGGGCAATTTTGAAGAATTAGGTTAAATTGAACCAAATATCAAAAATAGCTGTGAAAAAAAATAGGCAAGAAACAGAAATTGGCCATCAGAGTAAATTCACCAACATATCAGATGCCTAGACATCAGCAGAATATTACAAGCCATACTAGAAAACTGGAAGAGATGGCCCAGCCAAATAAATAAACCAAATATTCTGAAGAGCTTCAGGATTTAAGATAATTAATCAATGATAATCAAACAACTCTCCTAAATCAATTTAAAGGATTGAAAAAAATATTACTAAAGAGATAAAGTGTATTAAGAAGAAACTGGGTAAGCATAAAGAACAATTTTTTAAAGTCTACAAATAAAAGTAACAGACCTTATGGGAATGAAAGACATGATGGATGAGATTAAAAATAAATTAGAGGCACATAAGAGCAGATTTGAATTGTTTGAAGACAGAATTAGTGATTTTGAACACAGAACATTTGAATTTGAAAAGACAATAGAACAGAAAGAAAAGAGAGTAGAAAAAAAATGGAACAGAGTCTCAGGGAATTGAATGAAAATGAAAAATGCAAAAACATAGCCATTATCAATGTACCGGAAAGAGAGAAAATGAAAAAGTGGCAGAAAGAATATTTGAGGAAATAATGACTGAAAACTTCACTACCCTTATGAAAAACTAAATATCAATATACAAGAAGGACAATGCATCCCAAACAGAATAAACTCGAATAGACTTACCCCAAGACACCTGCTATTCAGAATGACAAATATCATAGATAAAGAGAAGGTTTTCAAAGCAGCAAGAGAAAAGAAAAGTATCACTTACAAGGGAAACTCAATAAGATTAAGTGCCGGCTTCTCAGCAGAAACCAGGGAGGAGAGAAAAAAGTGGTATGATGTATTAGGCATTGAAAGAGAAAAACTGCCAGCAAGAATTCTGTATCTGGCAAAGCTGACCGGCAAAAAATGAAGGGGAGGGGAGCAGATATGGCTCAAATGGTTGGGCATCTGTCTCCCAAATGGAGGGCCTGGGGTTTGATCCCCAGGACCTCCCAATGAAAATAATATAATAGAATGTACGCAGGCCACCAGACCCTGCACATGTGCAAACCATCAGATCCTGTGAGTGGATGAGCCACCAGGACCTGTGCACAGGCATGCCAGGCCCTGCCAAGCCACGCAGCAAGATGATGACATAACAGAAGAGTGACACAAGGAACAACCAAATTGAGAAGCCTCTCTCCCACATTGGAAGTTCCCAAGATCAAATACCAGTGAATACTGGAGGAGAAGGATGAAAAGAGAGGGCAGGAAACAGACAAAGAGAATTGCCTAGGGAAAGGACACAAAACAACAAAATGGGGGGGTGGGGGTTAAAATGGATAAAACTAAAATAAATAAATATATCTTTTTAAAAAATGAAGGGGAGTTCAAAGTCTTCACACACACACACACACAAAAAAAAACTTATAGTATGTGTCCCCAAAAGACCAGAATTATGAGATACTAAAGGGAATGCTGCTGCCTGAAAGGAAAAAATAAGGGCAAGAGACTTGGAGAAGAGTGTAGAAATGATGATTATTAGAAAGAGTAAATTAAAGGTAAAAAGATAGACTATAGTACAATATGACAACAGAAATCGAAACCTCAAAATGAAGTAAGTAAGTAATATCTTTACAGTGAAAACATTGAATGTCAGTGGCTTGAACTCTCCAACCAAAAGACACAGACTGATAGAATGGATATAAAAAAAATATGAGCCATCTATATGTTGTCTACAAGAGACTCACCTCGCACATAAGGACACAACCAGGTTCAACTGAGAGGTTGGAAAAATATATTCCATGCAAATAGTAACCAAAAAAGAACTGAAATAATGATACTAATATCAGACAAAATAGATTTAAATGCAAGACTGTTTATTAATATTATATATTAATAAAAGTGGCAATTCACCAAGAAGAAATAACTATTCTAAATATTCATGCACCTAACCTCAGTGCCCCAAGATACATGAGGCACACATTGGCAAAGCTGAAGAGAGAAAAGGATGTCTCTAAAATAATAATTGGAGACTTCAATACACCATTCTCAGTATTGGATATACTATCTGGAGAGAGGATAAATAAAGAAACAGAAAGCTTATAATATAATCAATTAACTAGGCTTAATAGACACCTATAGAGCACTGCACCCCAAAACAGCAGTATATACATTATTTTCAAGTTATGATGGATCCTTCTCCAAGATAGACCATATGCTGGGTCACATTACATGCCTCAATAAATTTGAAAAGATTGAAATTATATAAAGCACTCTCTCTGATCATAAAGGAATGAAGCTAGAAATCAATAATGGGTGGAAAAAGGGAAAATTCATAAATATATGGAGATTAAACAATACACTCTTAAACAATCCATGGGTGAAAGAATAAATTGCAAGAGAATTCAACAAATATCTTGAGATGAATGCAAATGAGAACACAATATATCAAAACCTATGGTACGCCACAAAGGCAGTATTAACAGGGAAATTTATAGCCCTCAATACTTACATTATAAAAGAAGAAAGAGCTAAAATTGATGATCTAACTGCACACCTGGAAGAACTAGAAATAGAACAAATCCCACACCAAGCCAAAGGAAAGAAATAATAAAGATCAGAACAGAAATAAATGAAATTGAGAACAAAAATACAATAGAGAAAATCAACAAAAACAAAAATTGGTTGTTTGAGATCAACAAAATCAACAAACCCTTAGCTAGACTGACAAAGAAAAAATGAGAGGGTGGGCATTACCTCTGACCTTGTAGAAATCGTAAAAGGATACTATGAACAACTGTATGCTAAAAAACTAGAAAATATAGACGAAATGGACAAATTCCTAGAAAAACATGAACCGCCTACACTGACTTTAGAAGAAATAAAAGTCCTCAACAAAACAATCACAGTCATCAAAACAGGATTATACTGGTATAAGGACAGAAACTTTGACCAATGGAACCAAATTGAGAACTCAGAAATTTACCCTCACATCTACGGTCAAGTGATTTTTGACAAGAATGTTAAGCCTACCCAGGTGAGCCAGAACAGTCTATTCAATGAATAGTGCTGGGAGAACTGGATATCCATATCCAAAAGAAAGAAAGAAGACCCCTACCTCACATCTTATACAAAAATTAACTCAAAATGGATCAAAGACTTAAATATAAAAAACAACAACCATAAAACTCCCAGAAGAAAATGTAAGAAAACAACTTCAAGATCTCGTGGTAGGTGGTAGTTTCTTAAAACTTATGCCCAAAGCACGAGCAACAAAGGAAAAAATAAATAAATGGGACTTCCTCAAACTTCAACACTTTTGCACCTCAAGGACTTTGTCAAAAGGGGGAAAGGATAGCTCACTCAATGCAAGAAAATATTCAGCAATCAAATATTTGATAAGGGTTTAAAATCCATGATATATAAGGATATCATACAACTCAACAATAAAAAGACCAAGTATCTGAGATGGTTAGGCTAATGTGTCAACTCGGCCAGGTAATCGTATCCGGGTATTAGGTCCAGCAAGCACTGGGCTAATTGTAATACAAGAGCATTTATGGACATCGATCACCAGTGAGTTTACTGCATGGATGGCTGATTACATCTGCATTAATCAGGGAAATTGGATCAAGAATGGATGACACTTTTATCCAATCCGTTGACTGCCATAAAAGGGAGGTGATTTCAACATTCAGAGAGAATTTCCCAGCTCATTGTTTGACAGCCAACTTCTCCCAGAAACTCACCAAAGACCCTTCATCATCGGTCTTTCATCAGAGCCCCTGGCTTGCAGCCTGCCTGTGGAAGCTGGACTTGTGCATCCCCACAGTCACATGAGAGACTCTAATAAAATTTTATATTATTGACAGACATCTCCTGTTGATTCTGTTTCCCGAGAGAACCCTGACTAATACAGCTGGTACCAGGAGTGTACCTTGAGGAACAGAGTCTTAAACATGGTGTGTCTGAGGTGGTTCTCTACTCTAATTGGACTCAAGGGTACTAATGACTCCCTTTCCAATAATAAAGAGGTTGCTAAGAGTCCATGGCGTGAGCTGGCAATAGAGATACACAATATAGCCTCACTGGATTCCCCTACTTCCACACTTATAAGAAGCAAGGATCTAGGCGAGAGTGTTTTCAATACCTTAACAGAATTTTGTGACATAAAAAAGTATAATGATGTTGGCTGGCTCCTCCTAGATACTCTGGATAAAGTTAAAAAAGAAAGGGAGGAGCTAAAGTCTTCAAATTTAGAACTTAAATGCTGTATGAATGATATGAAAGTTTCTATGTGTGCCTTGAAAGAAAATCTTTTCTCCTGTAGCCAAAGACTTGAGATATCTGAGATTCAAACCCAGATGCTCATTGTATGAGTAGCAGAACTACAGAGGAAACTAAAATCTCAACCTAGCAGGGTTTCTGCAATTAAAGTGAGGGCATTTATTGGAAAGGAGTGGAACCCAGAGGATTGGGATGGAGACATATGGGATGATGATGATATTGGTGGGGACAATGGAACTCTAAATTCTGTTGAGTCTTTACCAGATAAACCTGTGATAGCCTGCCCTGTGGAGACCACACCTTGTCAAACTTGTATCATTGAGCCTCCAGCCTGCCCCAGGGAGTCAGGATCCAGGATCTCCTACTGAAGCCTTCACTGTTCAGCCTCTGGCCTGCCCTACAGAGTCTGGACCTCCTCCCACCCAAAAGGCATGCACCAGCCAAACTCCAGTACGCACTGTCCAGCCTCCACCCTGCCCTGAGGAATCTGCCTTTCAACCCCTTCCTGCAGAATTTAACCCTGTCTCACAAGAAGAAAATGCAAAGGAATGCCCTGAGGTCAGTAATCTGCAAGGCATCTCTAATCCTTCTCCTTATCCACCCCCTCCACCCCTCTTGTCTTCTAGACCTTTTACTAGACTAAAATCACAAGCCCCCAAAAGTGAAATACAAAATGTGACCCATATAGAAGTACGTCATACTCTGAAAGAACTGCATGAGTTTTCTAACTTATATAGACAGAAATCAGGGGAATGGGTGTGGGAATGGATACTAAGGGTATGGGATAATGGTGGAAGGAATATAAAGTTGGATCAGGCTGAATTTATTGATATGGGCCCACTAAGCAGAAATTCTGGATTCAAGGCTGTAGCTCGATTTGCCATGGTATACTGTAGGGAATTCAAAGGCTTAGAGAGATTGGAATGCTAGAATGGATTTACCATTTGAGACCTGCCCACCCAACCCAGGAATGTCCAGAGGACACACCTTTACCCAGGACTGTGAGGAATAAATATGTGAGGCTAACCCCTTCTTCTCTGAAGAGCTCTATGGTTGCTCTTCTCTGCAGTCCAGATATTATTGTAGGGAGAGTTGTGATGGAATTAGAATCCTTAAAACATTATGAGGATGATCAGGTCTCTGTCTGGTAAAAGTCAAGTATCTGCAGGGAATCACCAAAGGCAAGGTGGGCATGGCTACCGCGATGAAAGACAGATTCAAAACAGCACACAGAATATTCCAAGTGGCATGGAGTTATGGTGCTGGATAATAGATCATGGGGTACCTAGAAGTGAAATAGATGGGCAGCCTACTAAATTTCTTCTGGATCTGTATAAGCAGAAGACTTCAAGGCCAAGTGAACAAAACCCTAACTCAAATTACAGATGTAGAGAATCATGGCCCCTTAATCAATTCCCAGACTTGAGACACCTTACAGACCCAGAGTCCCTTGCATGAGGAGAAGACCAGGTCCCCTTGGGGAAGGATCCTGTTAAACTGCCAAAAATTTATACTGTTAATCTTCATCCCATCTTTCCTCAGGGAGACCTATGGCCTTTTGCCAGAGTAATTGCATTGGGGAAAAGGAAATGATCAGACATTTCTAGGATTATAAGACACTGGCTCAGAAGTCACATTAATTCCAGGAGATACAAAACGTCACTGTGGTCCACCAGTCAGAGTCGGGGCTTATGGAGGTCAGGTGATTGATAGAGTTTTAGCTCAGGTCCATCTACAGTGGGTCCAGTGGGTCCCCAGATCCATTCTGTGGTTATTGCCTCAGTCAGTTCCAGAATACAGAATTGGAATAGACATACTCAGTAACTGGCAGAATCCCCACATTGGATCCCTGAATTGTGGAGTAAGGGCTATTATGGTTGGAAAGGCCAAGTGGAAGACTCTAGAACTGCCCCTGCCTAGCAAAATAGTAAATCAAAGGCAATACCGGATTCCTGGAGGGATTGCAGAGATTAGTGCCACCATCAAGGATTTGAAGGATGCAGGGGTGGTGATTCCCAACACATCCCCATTCAACTCTCCTATTTGGCTGGTGCAGAAAACAGATGGATCTTAGAGGATGCCAGTAGATTATTGTAAACTTAACCGGGTGGTGACTCCAATTGCATCTGCTGTCCCAGATGTGGTATCATTGCTTGAGCAAATCAACACTTCCCCTGGTACCTGGTATGCACCTGTTGATCTGGCAAATACTTTTTTCACAATTGCCATTAGTAAGGACCACCAGAAACAGTTTGCTTTCAGCTGGCAAGGCCAGCAGTATACGATCACAGTCCTGCCTGAGGGGTACATGAGCTCTCCAGCCCTATGTCATAATATTGTCCGCAGGGACCTTGATCACCTCTCCCTCCCACAAGACATCACACTGGTCCATTATATTGATGATATCATGTTGATAGGACCTACTGAGCAAGAAGTGGCAAAGACTCTAGATTTACTGGTAATGCATTTGCGTGAAAGAAGTTGGGAGAGAAATCCAACAAAAATACAGGGTCCTTCCACCTCAGTGAAATTTTTAGGTGTCCAGTGGTGTAGGGCCTGTTGAGATATCCCTTCTAAAGTAAAGGATAAGCTGTTGCACCTGGCCCCTCCTACGACCAAAAAAGAGGCACAACGCTTAGTTGGCCTCTTCAGAATTTGGAGACAACACATTCCTCATTTGGGTGTGCTACTCCAGCCCATTTACTGAGTGACCAGAAAAGCTGCTAGCTTTGATTGGGGACTGGAACAAGAGGAGGCCCTGTGACAGGGCCAGGCTGCTGTGCATGCTGCAATACCACCTGGACCATAAGATCCAG